>MEJB01000080.1:21435-76973 GCA_001752375.1 Rhazya stricta
ATCTAATTACGGAGCAAAACTAAGAATACCTAACACCCTCCAATTTTTCATTTACTAAAGGAATAATAATTTAAAATTACAAACCTCCTAATGAAAACATGAACTTTTTTTTAGTCTAAAGAAGTATAATTCCTTTCACTGACGTGTTAAGGTCCTTTTATTATGAACATCCCTCCACCATAAACTAATTAAAAGAAGCGTAAAAAATTTTTTTTATACACAATTATATTAAAAATTTCTAAAATTATGAAAGAAAAAAAGGGAGGAGAGGAAGACAACAGTAGAAGAGGAGGTGCTGATTTGAGAAGGGGTCTTTTAGGAGATTGAAATAGGGATCTTTTTGAGAGATGAGAATCCATTGGGATTCATAATGTTAGTTTTAATTCAGTAACATGCTCAACAAAATCTAAATAAGAAATATGTAGCTTGTATAAACCTATATTTAGATGAATCCTAAACAAGAGGATTCGAATTTTCATCCATGATATTTTATTATTCATTATTACGTTCATTATTCGACTTAGCTTTTTGTTCGATTACTGGGAGATTGGAGTAATATTAAACCCGAAAAAATTAGGTATTTTTAGTCGTAATTTAGTTTCCTCTTTATTTCATTATTCGATTAAAACGGTAAATTTGTTTTCAAGTAGCCGTTTCGTAAAATTGGAGCGGTTTGGAGATCCCGATCATGAGATGGACTATTCCGAAACTTAGTATATCATCTTAGAAGACTATGGTGATGAGAAGCATATTTATTATTATGCCACGACGCGAGTATATGTACTTTATCAATATAATTTAATTTCCCTCTCTCCTATTCCGCGGACCGACGTATGTTCCTACAACATATATCATATACCTTATATACGTATCTTTTCATATAGTTTCGTTACCGGATAACCCGTTCGTAGAATTCAGGAATAAGGTTACGCGATAAATTTCGGGAAATTCATCGGGATTGTGAATCAACTCGCGTAACTTGCTTCATCGATTTTTAATTGTAGCCCGGTCAAAAAATCCTATTAACCATTCCGGCTATGAGAATTCGGAGGGAAAAAAGTAAGACTCTTTGATACTTGATTGAATTCCTTATCAAAGATATATAGTGTTATTTTAAAATTTAAAAAATCGGTTTATATGATAGTCTATTGGAGTATTTAATAATTGAATATTTACAAATTTATCATGGATGGTTGTATAAATAATTTTTTATTCTTCTAAAATAAACATATATTTAATTTAAATTCCAAAAACGAGACTTTTAATTTGTAAAATAATAAGTTTTACAAACATATAAGTTTTTATTAACAACTATTGCTTTAAGTGGTGAGGAGTTTTATACTCTTAAGTGATATATCGAGTTGAATCTTGTTAATGGAGCAAATAACGTTGGGAGAGTTTTTGCCACCCTATAAATCCCTTCTGCTTCGAATAAAAAATAGTTAGAATCAAGAGTTTTGGATATCGAGTTGTTCAAACAAAACACATATAAGTCTTCTACTAATTCCTTAGGGTAAGGTGATAATTAAAATATAATCAAATGTTCGTGTAAATTTTTTAGTCAAGCAGAACGTGAACATTCAATTCAAATGATCCTTCTTGTCCAAGATCGAAATAGTTAAAATCAAGAATTCTAAATATCGAGTTATTCAAATAAAATCATACATGTTCACGTAAATTTTTTAATTAAGTTGAACTTGAACATTTATTTCAAATAAATATAATACTACTGTTATATCTCTTGGGCAAATAATGAGAGGATGAACTGTTAGGATCGACTCTAAAAAAGTTATAAAAGATACAATAATTAATAATTAAAAAAAAGCTGTTTTGAGTTATCAAATAATARGATGACAGAACAAGTCTCCACTACCAATAATTTCACAGATATAACATAAAAGTCCAAAAATATCCTCCCAAAAATGAATTTATTTATTAAACGGGATTTAATGTGTTTGACATTGCAATTGCGCAATTGGTCCATTGTAGTGTGATGGAACTCATAAACGTACAGGATTCTAAATTGTAGGGCGAAAATAGTATTTTTTACAAATTATTTGTAATCTATATTTATTTTTATATTAATTGAAATAAACTTGAATTAAAGAGTTATGTCATAATTTTGTTGGCTCCTCCTAATCAATAAATACATTTTGAAGTTCTTAAGTACTTGCTTATCCAAATTGTATAATTAACATATGCATGCTCAATTAGAAACTTTTAATCATAAAAAGTAAGTGATAACAAAAATTTTGATTGATTGAAAATTGTGCCCTTTAAAATGACATTTTTTGGCACCTATATCCCTTAAATTAAAAGGCAATTGATCATACATTCTTTAAATTTTGACGGTTTTAGAAAGACTAGTATAAAATGACATATTTCGCACATTATCTTGAACGTGATATATAGTGTTTACTCATTGTATAGTATTTTTGCAATATCTATTTGAAGAATTTTACCTTTTTATTTTTGTGATTTTTAAGGCTCGGGTACAATTTACATTGTGATAACATTAGAAATATATATATATACTGATCATATTAGAAAAAAATGACGATAACATTAATACTTACGATACAATAGAGTTCTAACTATAGTAATACTAATATCGAACCGTTTATAATCATTACTCAAATGATCATTTGTCCATATGCCAGTTAATTTTCAGGAACGCTGCAGCCTCGAGTCACTTCAAAATGTCCACTAAGCATTGAATTTTGGAAATTCGATTCATCTTTGTTTAATTTAGTTCTCTCTATCCATCTATTTGATCAGTACTCAACTAATAAAATTTTGAGTTTTGTAGAATTTTAAAAACATTGAACTTTATGAAATAATCTGAACTTAATTTGTTAAATTAATTAATAGACTTTTAAGAACATTAAATATATAAAATACTTTGAACTTAATATGCTAAATTAATTCATAGAATTTTAGAAATATTAAACATGTAAATTACTTTAAATTTAATTTACTAAATTAATTCATAAAATTTTAGAAACATTAAACACGTAAACTACTTTGAATTTAATTTAATAAATTAATTCATAGCATTTTAGAAACATTGAACATATGAAATACTTTGAACTTGATGCGCTAAATTAATTTATAAAATTTTAGAAATATTGAACATGTAAAATATTTTGAATTTAATTTGATAAATTAATTCATATAATTTCAGAAACATTGATCATGTCATAAATTGGGAGTTTTTTTAATATTAACCAAAAGTATTTTTTATTAAAATAATTACCGATATTAAAAATAAAGCGTCGATTTAACTAAAAAAATTTGACATTAATTAAAAATTGTCTATATTCTTGAGGCTTTTTAAGACAAACGTCGTCTTATCGAGTACTATAAAAAATGAAAATGCTTTTAAATACAAGTATTGTTAATTGGAACATTTTTTTTATCTACATTTATTAAAAGTGTCATTATAGTACAGTAATTATCGATATTAAAAATCAAGTGTGGGCTTAATAGAAATTTTTTTTGTATTAGTTAAAAAAGTTCCTATATTCTCGATACTTTTTAAGATATATATCGTCTTATTGAGTAATATAAAAAGTAAGGACGCTTTTAAATATAAATATTATCATCTGTGACTTTTTTACCTACATTAATTAAAAGCATTGCATCGAAAGTGAGCACCTTATTTATGAACCAATAACCCTATTTATTACTTAAATATCATTTATAACATGTTGRAATATTTGATTATTTAATGTCATATTAATTGTTCTTAATTATTGAGTGAATCTAACTTAAAGTTTTGGAGTGTCTTTTCCACTAAAACATCGTGGCCATTTCTCGATAAATATTTTAGAAAACACTCCCTAATAATTGTTTTGTTGTAGTGTGCATATAATTCAAAGAAGAGTGAAAATATATTTTCTTTATGAGACGCTCTTCACTTTTATTCCAAGAAACTTCTCTTCAAATCTTTCCTTAACTTAATTTCAAAGAAGTGGTGAACTTAATCATAAAGTGAGAATTAATCTCACACAATTTGTTTTGGCCTCACAGTTCAGACCTCAACATAGCCACAATTTCGAGCCATTTCCTCTCAATTTCCATTTATTAATAGATTCCAACTTCAAGTTTCAACTCCCTCACGTTTTCGGTGTAGACCTAAAGATTGCCTTTCTTTTTCTTGWGGGTTTCCAAGTTCCCACCCTAAGTCTCCTTTCCGGCCAACAATATCCATTCCCATCATGTGAACAAATTTTTTAAATTGCTTCACTTAGACATTGTTCTTGAAAAATAAATTGAAAAGGGATCCTCCTACCATGAAGGAGCAAGTCAAAGAGACAGAGGATATCATTATGAAATTAAATAATATTTTGAAATGACTATGATAGCCTTGACATCGTGACAGCTTTGGCAAGCTACTTCTGAGAAACAGAGAGGCAATTTCAGYGTCCAAGAACCAAAGCCGACCAGCAATAACTGTCTGTAGATCGGTTGTCATCCATTGCTGCCCATGAGGACYTGAAAACCTCCCATCYCCTAGCCCTATCCTGTTATAAAAGCCCGTTGTTCCCCTTTTTGCTTCATCAAATCATAAAAATCTTCTTTCATCTTTTAGAGTTAAAAGAAAAGTAAATCACCACCATGGCTGGTGAAAAAGTTAATGGTGATTTTCAAGATATGTTGCCAATGATGGCTGATAATCTCGGCGGGGAGGGTCTAATAACAGAGCTGTGTAATGGCTTTAGGCTTTTGATGGATAAAGATAAAGGGCTCATCACATTTGATAGCTTGAAGAAGAACTCTGTTCTCCTTGGTCTTCAAGATCTGAGAGATGATGAGCTCTTGAGCATGCTTAAAGAAGGTGATCTTAACGGAGATGGAGCACTTGATCAGATGGAGTTTTGTGTGCTCATGTTTAGATTAAGCCCTGAATTAATGGAGGAATCTGAAGCTTGGCTTGATCATGCTCTGCAACAAGAACTCAAGACTGCTGCTTCTTGGTTTGATGGAGAATGATTATTGGAACTCAAGAATSCCAGGAAGAGCACGACACTGTTTTGAGCTTGGGAAGTTTGATTTGGTTGTGAAGTTGTTGCTTTTACATCATCCGAGAATCAATATATATACTCTTAGTTTTGTTTCAATGAGGCTAAATTTGTATTGCAATTGAAAGATGCTAGTATAGTCATTAYTGGAACWAGATTTGATGGTATACTATCACTTGGTTCAASCAATTATACTTGTACAAATCCTCATATTCTTCAATATAATCTTTCATTTTCTTTGCTTCACAAAAAGATGATACCACCAGTCTGTCTGCTTCTCGTAGGAGGAAGTTTCTGTGATAATAATGTGGTTCATATGGAAAGCTATGAATGCTTATCTGTTTGAGGGTTTTATGCAGGGCAAAACTGTGAGTATTACAGCAAGCAAACTAGTGGAATAGCAGTTGGCTATGGTGGGATTAAAGTCAGCAACCCGCTTCAACTCGAACTTGAATTGAATCTGTGCAATGGTGTCCACCGAGTGAGCCATGAGGCCTGAGGGATCTTAAGATCAGCAAACAACTGCAGTATCGTACGTGTCTGCGAACTGCGATTAGATTAAGAAAGGRTGCTATAGAAAACTTCTCTCGTGTGAGCCATTTTGTTCAGYTGATGAGAGATTGCTGGTTTTATCTGAGCTTGAAGGGTTTCATACCAAATTGAATTCCGACGTTGAATGAAATTTGTTAACGAAAATAATCGAACTGAGCTTGAAAACCTTACATATTCGACGCAATTCATGTGTATCTCTAATGGCTAAGATCTCGTAAGGCTCAAAAGATGTGTATGTTCCTGCCAGTCTTTGCATGACTCTGGTGAGGTAAAGCTGTGGGTGGGGATCATTATCAACTGTGAACTAGATCCGTATTTGATGCAATCCTGCAAACAATTTCTCGTTGGACTCCTTAATTGGGATACTGAAATCTGTGTTGGGCCATGGTTTTTGAGAATTGTACCATCAGCTTGGCCTTCGAAGACAAGTTTTTCATTTTAAAAGAAAAAGAGAATCTTGGGCCTCAGATTCATTGTCAAGAATTTTATACTGAAAAATAATCTAATTTTTTATTATTAAATTTTAATATTTGGAGAACCACTTTGATATTTAAAAAGAATTAAATTCCTCAAATTCAAGAACATAACTACATAATCCCAGGAAGAGAATGCCTAAAGAAATGTGGTATTCTAATTACTTTCCTCAATATCTTAAACAAAAATTACTCGTAATAAATTTTAATGATTTTAATAACTTTTTTTTTCCTCCCCTCATTCCTCTCGTTCTTCTCATTCATGACTAAATTCTTCTTTGAAAAATCCTCCAATATTTTTCTGAAACAACTTCTAAACTCTTTCCCAGCCGATCATCTCTTTTCGTACATATTATAAGCAAATTCAACATTTAGTTTCATTTGTTTTTGAAATTAATGCCATTAATTATAGAGATAACCATTTTTGATTTTTATATTAAACATGATATCTTGACTAAAAACAAGTCTTCCTTTCTCATAATTTTTTAATAATTTTTCTTATTATCTTACCAAAACTAAAACTATGATATTTGATTTATAATAAATATATAAATATATTTATTTACTTAATAAATAAACTACATTTAATTCATCCTATTTTAATAAATGCTTTTATTCATATTAATGTTTTCAATTATTATAATGCCACTCATTGAGGCAATTTCAAAATTTACAATTAATTACAAATATAAATTCCTTTCTCATTCATATTTCAATTGTCTTCCCAATCCAGCTAAGTGAATTCCTAAGGTTTTAATTTCTTGAGATATTGATTCCGACGAATCACAACCCGATTATAAACTTTCTTTTTATATTTTGTTAATAGACCATTAAATGAGATTGGGAGTTTAATCCAGAGATAAGAGATGGAGAGAGGAAAAATAAATTAATTGATTGAGAGAAAAATAATAAATTAATTGCTTTGATTCAGACAAATTGAAGAAGATAAAAGGACTAGTACCTCCCATCTTGTTACGGTGTGTAACACACATCAAGGAAATAATAAGTTGGTTTAAGATCCTTATTAAATTGATATATTTACCCTTAAATTGAAAAAGAAGAGAATTAATTGTATAAGAGTAAAGATTTGACTTATGGTGTTGGTTTGAAAATTAAATAAGGGTAAAGATGAAAAACATATTTAATAGTGTCTTGAAAAGTGAAATGTAACATCATTTCAAGAACAAGAAAAAAACCTACTATGACATACTTTAAAAAACGGAGGTAATATTACGTAAAATATATCCCTGTATTATGCAATATTGATCTTTGCTCACAAGTCTAAAATGACCTATGTTATGAAACGAAAGTAGTACTCCCTCTGTTTCACAATGGAAGTCATTTTAGGGAGAAATCTCCTCTCCACAATGTAAGTCATTTTACAATATTTAAAAAAATTCCAATTATGCCCCTATTTATATGTGTAAGTATATTATTTTTTTATTATCATATGAATATTTGAATTATGGAATAATTCAACCATTATCTTTTTAGGTAAAGATTTTTCACATCTTTTGAAGATATTATCTCATTTCTTGCTTGAAGATCTAAGATCTTTTAAAATCTTCTAAGAATGTGATTATAGATGTTATCTCTATAGATGTTAAAGATCTGAATATAGTTTTATATATTAGATTTATGCGAGGTTAGATTGAAATACTAAGTACTTGTTCATATGATTGAAAATATTTATTGAATGTGTTTATGTTAGAATTTATTCCTTCGGTTGAACAAACAATTCAGGAAATCTATCAACGGCTACAAGATTCAACATATGAGAAGTCTTTTATTTTGTTAAAAACTTTATATTATTAAATGATTGACGTATAAGTCCTATGAACTCATTGATTGAGTGGAATTTGTATTAGACATCTGGACGTGATCCCATAAATGTAGGCATTTATGATGAACCACATTAAATCTCGTGTTCGRTAATTTATAGTTTGCTTTGATTTATTTATATCCAATCGTGATTATAAATATCTCATTAAAAGGAAACTATTAATCAAYATTAACAATATGTATTGAAAATTGACTTTGTGTGACTCTATTTATTGATGTTCCTTTTATATTTTGCATATGTTTTAAATGCAATTAAAAAGATCAATGAGAGAGAGAATAAAGAGAATCAAGAGACATCAGTTAAGAGGGGGAGATAAAATACACTTTTAGAGAAAGAATATATTATGAAATTTCGGTAAGAGAAATTTTTTATTTYCCAATATTAATTTACACGCACATGTCTAAAATGACATATATTATCAAACAGAGAAAATATTAGTTTTAGTAATTATTATATGGACAGCAGCCACATAGTATTGMAAGTACTTCTGCTTTTATAAAATAGTACCCAAGATAATTTTGTTTTAGAGATCTTTCATCTTGTAACCATTTTTTTTGGGTCCTCACACTGATTAAGCAATCGAGTTGAACTTATAGGTAGTTGTTAGAATATTGTTGTCCAGGCTCGAATTTGAGATTGAGATTAATTTTTGCCTYAATCTTAAACTCGAGTTAGATTTAATATAAAAACCTTTAAATCCAAACTTAATTTGAGATTTAAAAACTCGTGGCTTAAGATAATAATAACTAATTTCCAGAGACACAAAAACGCATTGAGCTAGGGATTCAAGTTGGTCGATTGGATTGGGTAGCGCTATAAACAATGCAAACACAAACCCGAACACAAATAATCCTAAAAATAAGGTATTTTGACTTAAAATATCTAAAATAMCCTTCATCTTTCTTTTTTAAATTTTTTCTCAATCCACATAAATTGTTCCTCCTACTTCACCTTCGATTTCAAGAACTCCAAACAACTATACAAAATGAAAGTTCTCTTGGCAAAATACAAAATAAATACATAAAAAATTCGATAAATAGGAAATTTATGATCAAAATTTTGATTTTGATTTTGATTCAAATGATATTCCACGAAATTGATTTAAAAACTAATTATGATAAAATGATAAGAATATATATGAGTAATATTGGAAAAAAATTGTTTTTTTTTTTTGGGAAGATAGGGAAAAAAAATTGTTATGCATGAAATGACTTATAGAATGGGGGAGAGTCCTCCTGATATAGACTTAATATTATAAACAAAGGTAATAAAAGTTAATTTTTTTTTCATGTATTGTTGTTGAGTGAAAAATATCACCAAGAGAAAGGTACATACTTGACAATGAATAAAGATATAATATATTAAAACTTTATTATAGCTATAAAACAATAGTCCCAAAATAGTTCTTATATTTCATTATTCAAAATTGAAAAATAGTAAGAAGCCTTCAAAAGATTAGATAAAATAGAACTGATAATATAAACTAAAAATAAAAATAATAGGCTATTTCTATATATCCAAATATAAAGGGGCATAATAAAAATAATAAAAATAGACTATTTCAATATAACCAAATTCACATGTATTTTAMGTATAAAAAATACTTGGAACGTTTTCAGGCTACGGCACCTATTCTAAGCCCACCCAATTTTCCAAATGGGCCTTTTTTTGAATGTAAGCCCAACCCAGATTTGTSACTAATAAACCCATCTAGATCTCTTTMGGTTGAGTTGGGTATATAACCAACTAACGCAATTGCATCYCTAACAATTAGTATACTAGCTATTCATTGGTCGGCATTCTTGAAAGAAAGTGAAAACTAAATAACAAAATCCAAATTGAATGTTATATATTTGACTTGACACAAATATTTCTAAAACTTCTGACCTTATTCAAATTACTATTCTTTTTATATAAGGAGGTCACCTATGCATAATCTTAATCGTTAAGACAATATAAGATATAATGAAAATAATTCTTAATTTATCGATAATAAACTTTGACATTCCATAATAATGTATGATGTATTAGATGTATTGTGACAATACACCATAATTATCAATACATAAAAGCTTATCTTATTTTGGAGGCTTTTCAATCTATTTGGTACCAACTTTCCTCAAAAGTTAACCTTTGGGAGTCCAAATTCAAGTACAAATAACAAATATGTTCTCTAGTGAAATGATGGAGCTCAACCTCTTAAGATAAGTACTAAGACAATGAAATTCAAACATATATTGGACAATGAAATTCAAACATATATTGGACAATGAAATTCAAACATATATTGGATCTAAAACTGAAGTTCAATCAATCAATTTAGTTCTTCTACTTGGCTTGTAGCTGCTTCTATCCCATGCCCGATACACTTAATCTAAGAAAAGCTTAGATCTATAATTGGTCCACCTAAATAGTTAAGGAGGAAGCTTTTTTGCTGTCATTTCATGTAGCTTGTTTGGCTCACACACGAAACTAAACAGTGGTAGACCATACACAAAAAGCACTGTATAACTCTTTTGGAGGAGACAAATTATTGAGCTTAGCTTCACAACTTTGAAGAAAAACTCTTCTTTTTGATACATTGAAGATCCTATGTGGTGTACCTATTAGTCTAGTCTATTCTTGCTTTTCACTTTCTAAAGACAGAGAAAAGAAGCCACAATTTTTGTTCAAGTCGCATCCACTGCTTGAGTCCTATAGTTTTATCGGCATAAGCGAGTCACAATCTACGCGAAGAAAGTTGTGAAATTACATAACTGATATAAGTGATTAGGGTTTCAATCTTGGCACTGTTTGTGAATATCCGTTTCACTGTGATATGAGGTTTGTGGTAGCAATTGCAATGAATGTGAGGGAGCACTTTGTGAAACTGCATTTTGGGTTCGAGGAAAGTATAGATAGCACTCTAGGCATTGACCTAAAAATAGTTTAAAATCACAGGAACTGCCATGAACAATAAGTAAGACTGAGGATAGAGAAATGAAAACTTGTATTGTCTAGATGTGAGATAAAGATAATAGATTGAAAGTGATTTCCACGAAGGGGGGGATGAATTGATATGAAACACCACTCAACTGTCAAATCTTTCAAGAACATCTTTTTTAATTATTCTAGTGATAATGAATAATCTTTAAAAACAAGATGGTGTGACTGAGGCTAGCACCGTCTCTCTCTCAAGAAAGTGCAAACTATATGGCTACCACGCAAATAAACGGTGGAACCAACCCTTTAATTTGATTTCCTCGAGTAGGTTTCCAAGAACATACTTGATGACATCTTTGGTTGAAGGGAAAATACTACTTTCCCAATCAAATACATGAATTTCTTTCCAAAATAAGACAGAGATCATTTGGATAATTCAATTTAATATTTAAAATTGAACGAATTAATGCTATATTTGGAAATTTTAGGGGCGGCTGCTTCCCCTCCTTGATCACAACGGTCAATTTGTCAACTGTGTTTTGGTATAAATTGCTCTCAATGTGATAGTGAAATCTTTGTGGAGCAAGAACATTGGCTTACTAATGTTATTAGTTGAAAGATTACGATATGATTAATATACTCTATAAATACAATTTGTGTGGACACTTTTTGTTCGGTGGACTTCATGTTGAATATTGTATCTAGACATGCTTGAAACCCTCCTAATGATTAATTGATAATATTAGTGACCTTAAACTCCATCCATGGATCAGTTAGCTCTAGTCTTGTCGCCTTCTTCTTGTGATGTAGAAGCGAATGGTGGGACACTCAAACTATTAATTGGTTTTGGGCACTCTTCACCTACATTGAGAAAGTACAAATGCTGCTGCCTCTTGGTCGACTAATCACCACACTTGTGGAGACTCTCTTCTTCCACCTTTTATCCAAGTGCTTCCGTATTTAAAAGGAAAAAGAAGAAAAATAAAAATTATCCTTCAGTCTATCTAAGTCGGAATTACATTCATTATTAACAAATTTTCTAATATTTATTATTTTCATATATAAATATCCCTTAAAGAAGAAACACTATTTTCTAAGTCTTGCATTTATTATTCATCAATTACTTATTATTTAGCATTTAAATTCTTATTCCATACATAACTATTTTCAGGGGATTAAACTTTGTCTTGAAACTTCTTTTTAGCTCTTTTTTCTTTTTCTTTTCTTATGGATTGATAATCACAGTATATTTCTTTTTCTTATTTTTTTCGTACCATTTTTTTCTCATATGTTCTCAACATTACTGTTTTTATCGTATATATAGTGCTGCTTATGTCTGGGGYTTTTAATTATGTATAATAGCCTTTTTATACCATTTTCTTTTTTTATTTCTTTTCATACTTATGTGTATCCCTCAAAGGATTCAATTTTATTATTGAAGTTTATTTTAGCTCTGTTTTTTTGGCATTTGTTATTTGGTTACACCCCATTTAATAAATATATAATATTTAGACAAAAATAACATTCACCACTTCCATACCTTTGCTAGTATTTGCATTTAGGTTTAAACAAAAAGAAATAAAAAATAAAAAATCAAAATTTTACTTTAGAGCAAAATTCATTTATATTATTTTTTTAATGAAAGAATATTACCTCAACGAAAAGAAAAAGGATTTCATTATCAAACAAAAATCTAAAGTAAATATTTTTTTAACAAAATTAAACTCCATCCATCCAATTGAAATGAATTTTCAGCGAAATTATTTTTTGTTTAAGAAAAAAATTTAAAATTCAAAATTTTCATTTTTCCACCATTTTTCATTGATATTTTTCTTAAACAATATAATTTTTCTTCACAAAAAATCAGTACAAGTACATCTTAGAGTCAAACCAAGAAATGTATTGTTTCGTCCAAAATATATGCATTTACTGAATCGGGTGTGAATTTAACCCCTCCCTTATAATTATTATGATTATATTCTTCTTCATATCCTTTCTGCCACCTTCCTAATATATCCTTGATCCTAGGATTTTTTATTTATTTACTTTTTCATAAAGAGAAACAAAAATTTTAATGTTTACTGCCAAAAGGAATTCAAACACTTTATTTAGGATTAAGGTTTATTTGAAGTTAAAATTTATTATTGAAATCTCAGTACTTTCATTTGATTTATCTTTTTGTCTATCAAATGTTTTTACAGAGTACCTGTACCTACCCTTCAAGAGATTAAACTTTAATTTGATTTACCTTTTATATAATTAATTGGAAGGATTGAGCAGTCAACTTATGTAATTTTGCTCTGGCAGGAGAAAAATAAATTTAAGGTTGTACTCATCAATGATGTCCAAAGAATCTTGACAATTCTCATTGTATGTGTAACTAATACCTATAATTGCTTAATCATTGTTAAGAAACTAACATACAATTTGGACCAAAGTCATTAATAATCAGAAGAATTGCATTATTACTCTAAGAAAGGAAAGCACACAGAAGCCTAAAAAGGAAATCATAGCTCTTGTAGTTTGACATCTTTACAACCAAATATTTTCCGAATCCATTGTATGTTTAACTACGTAAGCTCATAGAAGAGGAGGTCTTTGGTCAAGTCTATGATGATAAGCCATCATTCTGAAGTAAGCAGTAAAGCAACTTAATTCAAGAACAACAAGGGTTTAACATCTACGTCCACTATCAAAGTCTTGTGGGGTAGTAATGGTTTATACTAACAAGACATACTTCTTCTCAAGTACAAATTGCATAAGGGTCCAACATCTTTGCAAAGCTAAGCTTGGAGAGTGTGAGGGGGATCTCTCTCTTCTTCTACTTGCTCTTAGATACTAAAATATACTTGATCGCTTGTACATGTAAAGGACATAGGGAACTGAGAGAAGTATAAAAACATGAATTCCACTTCGATTTCTCAAATTTTCACCATGTCTATCCTTGACATGTTCCACAAGATCTTTTCAAACATCAAGTTGATTTTGTAGTTTACAAGACTTTTGCATGCACTCTGCAACATTTGTCATTTGACGGTATTTACTCCCTTCACAAGATTTAAATTTCAATTTTGTTTAATACGTATCGAATTCTTATATCAATAATAATTGGCCTCAAAGTTTATCATTTATTTTCTTTAAAAAAAAAATGTTAGCAGCATTCTAACATGCTGAAAAAGAATAAATTTCCATACTTTAAAGTAAGTCGCATCTGCAAGATGAATTTTTTATTTCGAATTAAAACTTAAATTATATGTATTATTTCGTATATAGCAGAAACTTTCAACTTGTTACTTTAAATACAACCATATAATAACACCCAAAAAAGGAGATCCCAAGTATTCAAGCAATGTATTAACCTTAAATTATTGAAGACTTGAAATTTCAACGTTGAAGTAAAAATGAAGGCAAAAGAAACTATTTCTTCTTCAATAGTTATTCAGATATCTATCAGTGTGAAAATAATCTTCCAAGATTTGATCGATGGTGTCGGCGGGGCGGAGATATTAAGCGTGAAACAAAAGCCTGCTTTCACTCAAAGGAAGCGGCATGGCGTTGCCGGTACTTGAAGGAGCACCCGCGGTACATGCACCCCTGTACCCAGTGTACTCTACCGCGACTTTACCGTGAAAATGCTGGTCTAAGAAATCACCTTCTGTTTCGATTTCTACTGTTGAATTTGTCCTCATGCAACCAAATACCAAACTGCTTCCCGCTTTTCCTTGTAACCTAAATCAGTTTTAACTTGGTTGTCAAGTAGAAAAGTCAACGTTTCCATAGCTAGAAACTGAGCTGCTAGTGTAATTAACTTTGATGTTGCCCTACATTAATTTGAACATAAACAGGTAAATGTTTCTCTTGTTTGTCGGTATGGATCTAAGTGAACGAAGAGTGATTTCTGTAGTATAGGASTTTACTGTTACATTACCGTGTAAATTGCTTACTTGTAACTTGTATGTTACACCAGATCACCTTGACCATAGACGCGTAGACGATTTTGTGGTTTGATTGATTCTTTTCTATGCTTTAGTGGGATACTGTCACCACTATTTCCTCTATATATAGGACCTTCGGTCTTGTTTCTTTTCCCCTCAACACCAACATATTTAATATTCCCCCAACCTTGCCTAATTCTCTGTGCTTCAACTTTTTTTGCTTTTCTTGTCTTGTTGCAGACATGCCAGAGGCTCCCAAGAACTCATTAAAAGATGAAATAAATTTTGCTGGCTATGGTGTTGATGAGAAGAACAAAAGGGTTCTTCAATTCATCGAAGATGTTACGACTAATGCAGCAGAAGTTCAAAAGGGAGTTTTGAATGAAATTCTTTCGCGCAACGCAGGAGTTGAATATCTCCAAAGGCATGGCCTATATGGACAGACAAATCATCAAACGTTCAAGAAGACAATTCCCGTTGTCACATACGAGGATCTCAAGCCAGATATTGATCGTATAGCCAATGGTGATACTTCACCCATACTTTGTTCACAGCCCATTTCAGAGTTCTTGACAAGGTTAGTCCAATTTTTCTTGATGAAAATCTTGATTTAGCTCATTTGTGAAACTTATCACAACGAAATGACATCCAAGTCTTGTCTGCTCTTTGTAGTTCTGGAACATCTGGGGGGGAAAGAAAATTGATGCCAACCATTGAAGAAGAGTTGGGGCGGAGGTCCTTCCTTTACAGCCTTCTGATGCCTGTCATGGACAAGTTCGTTCCTGATTTGCACAAGGGAAAAGGAATGTACTTTTTGTTCATCAAATCAGAAGCAAAGACTCCAGGTGGTATTTTGGCTCGTCCAGTCTTAACCAGTTTCTACAAAAGCTCATACTTCAAAAATAGACCTTGCGATCCTTACACCAACTATACCAGTCCCAATGAAACAATTCTGTGTCCAGATTCTTACCAGAGCATGTACGCTCAAATGCTTTGTGGGCTATGCCAAAACAATGAAGTCCTTCGTGTTGGAGCTGTTTTTGCTTCTGGTTTCATCCGGGCTATTCGATTCCTGCAGAAGCATTGGCCTCTTCTTTGCAAAGATATTCGAGCTGGAACTCTGGACGCACAAATTACTGATCTTTCAGTAAGAGATGCTGTGATGAAAATTCTCAAACCAAATCCGAAACTTGCAGAATTCATAGAAGGGGAATGCAGGAAAGAGTCATGGGAAGGTATCATCCCAAGGTTATGGCCTAACACCAAGTACATAGATGTTATAGTGACTGGAACTATGTCTCAGTACATTCCTACCCTAAACTACTATGGTAATGATCTTCCCTTAGTCTGCACCATGTATGCCTCTTCTGAGTGTTACTTTGGAGTAAACCTCAACCCTCTCTCGAGGCCAGGTGAAGTTACTTACACCCTCATTCCTACAATGGCCTATTTTGAGTTTCTTCCAGTGTCTACACAAAATAGACTCTCAAATTGTCACCCTGAACCTGTGGCTCCTCACTCAAATGAGCATCATAAACTCGTGGATCTTGTTGATGTGCAGCTTGGACAAGAATACGAGCTCGTGATAACTACCTACGCAGGTAAATGTTTCAGGAGTCTTGCTAGGCTCAGGGTTATTTCAAGAATTTGAACAAATGCAATAAATGGACCCTTATTTTAAGGCTACGTATTCTGAGCCTTGTATTTCTRTAATCATTAAAAATTAGCTGAAGAATAGAATAAATTTGGCAATTACTAATCCTTTCTTACCTGAATGTCCAGGCTTGTACCGATATCGAGTGGGAGACATTCTCCGTGTTGCTGGATTCAAGAACAATGCTCCACAATTCACCTTTATATGTCGAAAAAATGTAGCTCTGAGCATTGATTCTGATAAAACAGATGAAGTGGAGTTGCAGGATGCAGTGACAAATGCAGCAAACCATCTAYTACCATTTGATGCAACTCTCTTAGAATATACAAGCTACGCAGACACATCAACAATTCCAGGACATTACGTCTTGTATTGGGAAGTATCTATGAGCAAAGAAAAACCAGTCCCAGCATCAGTCTTTGAGGATTGTTGCCTAACAATTGAAGAGTCACTAAACAGTGTCTATCGCCAATGTCGTGTATCAGATAAGTCTATTGGGCCATTGGAATTAAAGATAGTGGAGAATGGGACCTTTGACAAACTCATGGACTTTGCTATCAGCAATGGTGCATCAATCAACCAATATAAGGCACCAAGGTGTGTCAAATATGCACCCATTGTTGAGCTCTTGAACTCTCGAGTTGTTTCTAATTGCTTCAGTCCAAAATGCCCGAAATGGTCTCCTGGTCACAAGCAATGGTGCACGGCGTAAGTGGGGATCGGGACTTGCCTGTTACTCGTGTCCTGTAGGGTGATTACATGACTATAAGTAATTCAATAACTATGATCCTGCCCTATCATTAGAATCATTCGAAAAAGGAAAAACTTTTGGGTTTTTTGGTGGATAATCAGAAAGTAGATGGAATTATGCCTAGGATTGTTATGCAGTGTTTTTCTGGTAGTATGTAAAAATTATGTTGTCAATTCTTACTGAACAAGTTTAAAGTTTCGTTAATAAATATGTGACAAAGTAATAGCAGTGAATTCTTATTAAAGATGTCTGAATTGAAAAAGACCTAAACACGAGCTAAAATTGCTTTGATATTATTATTCGCTTTATTCACAAGATTCAAGTTCAAATGTTTTTTTACCACGTCTCATACCATTTGAACCAATAAATTACTGGTGAAATCTAAATTATTTTGAGTTTTATTACAACTTGCAAAACAACTAAAGAATACAATGTTGGTCAAATCCCCTTCGATCTCACATGCTAATTGACCGACCGCTTGCAAGGGACGCTGCTTCGTTTGAACCTCATTCTTCTTTTCTTCAATTTCTTGAAATTCAATCCAAGTATCAAATAAAAATATTAGTAATTTATTTATTAAAAGAGAAATTATTTATTTAGTAATTCATAAAAGTCAACATGTTTTCTATTAAATTTTTATTTCATTTTTTTGGGTGTGAAGAAGTCATTCATACAGTTAATGTACCATATTTACTGACAAACTCAATTTAACAATACTGAAGCGATTATGATATTAGTAGATTATATAGTTACATCATTAGTTTAATTTGACTTAGSTCGCATTTCATAAATATTAAGTGATAAAGATTTTGACTTAATTTAGAAGTATGAACATTGCTCAAAACGTAAGTATGATAAGTAGTTGAATATCTGAATATAGAAAATTATTTTAATTTTTGGGTGTGAATATTGCATTGCTTCATAGCGTTTAATAACCAAGCTAACAAAACTCGATTATTATTACTTTCATAATTTGTCAATTTTATTTATTGGTTTAGATTTATAAATCTTTTAAGGATATATAAATATCCAAATAAATAACAAAACTAATTGAGAAGGAAAGAAGAGGGATTAGGCTATGATAATGTTAAATTTGTTCATAGATAAAAATTTAGTAAATTCATATGTTTGAGTGTATTAAGTTATAAGCAATATTAACATATTTGATAAGGTAATTCAACACTTAGAATTAAACCAATTAAATTAAGAATTTATTAGATTAAGTGATAAATTATAAGGACAAGTTAGAGTTTATTGTCTCTTATATTCTTTTATAAATTTCGAGCAAATATAAAAGATTAAGCTTCCATAATTCAATTACTCCTCATTTCGGTACTCAGATTTGAGTGTTCATACTTTAGGTTTATCAAAGGGGTCAAGATCTTATCATTTGAAATTGTTTAGGGATTCAAGAGACAATCAAATTATTACTATATTTCAAATTATATTATCAAATCATTTACCTCTAATAAATACTGAATTATATTATTAAACAAGCCCTTGATCATTACATTTTTAATAATCATAAGACTTCAAATTATTAAATGTAACACAACAAATAAAAAATAACCTTAATGCCCCTATCATATGTAACTTTTATTTCTCCCTCTAAACCATTTCCCTAAATACATTTAATTTTTAAGCAAGGGCTTATAATTATTAATTAAATTTGAATTCCTTTTCATATAATTTTATTACTTGAACAACGTAATGAAACAGAAAAGTCTTTTTGTCAATTTAGTACATAAACTCAAGGCTATTGTTGTCATGAGATTATTAGACATCAACAATAATTTCTTTACTACTTGTATATATGTCACAAAAGACAATATTGTCTCTGTTAAATGGGCAGGAAACAAATGCTTAAACCAAATTACTTTATATATTTAATAAATTCAACATTAGATTAAGATATTATAAAATAGCTTTAAAATGTTAAAAAATTCAAATAGTCATCAAAATTGGTTTTTCTCTTAAGATCCAATATCATTTATAAGGTTCAAATTAGTGTGATAATTGTGATATATTTAATAAATTATTAAACATATGTATTGCACTAATCATGTATTTTAATAATGTTTTATTCATTTAGGACTTTTAGGAGGTAGTTGGAGAAAAGAAGATAAAAATCAACCACGCACGGAATCTACTGCGTGGGCACATGAAATGGACAAATTTTGAGAATGTTTTGAGCCTTCAAGCTTATCTCTATTGTCTTGGAAATACTTCGGGATATGTATCCTATGTAATTAGAAGTTGGTTTGAGAAACTACTTATTTTTTTAATCAATTAAAAATTGTTTTATTATTAGGTAGTTGACTTTTGTTAGAATTTGTGAGTTTCCTAATCTTATATACTATATGGGATAGGAACCATTAGACTTTGACCTCATTTGATTGACGAGGAGGTAAGGTTGTACTCTGATTGTGGTTCCTCAGAATCAGAATCCAATGAATTACATTCACTTATCTTGTTTGGGATACAACTAAGTGTAGATGGGCAGATAAATTATATTTGTATTAAATTGTCTGGTCTGAATTAAACTAGTGAGTAAAAATAATAATTTGAATATCAATAGAGCCTTAGATAAAATAATATTAAATTACTACGTGAAATATCATTTACCATAGAATGAATTAGGTGTAAATTTAATCCTATTAAGTAAATAAATCTAACCATCTAAATTATATTAAATCAAATATCATAGTTCTATTAGATTATGAGGAAATTATTAAAAAAGTACATTTGGAGGAAGGAAGATATTATTTTTAGTTAAAAATATTAGGATGAATATAAAAATTAAAATCCAATTTCATATAATTAATATCTTAATTTCAAATATAAAAGAAACTAAATCTTTACTTTACTTGTGATGAGCGGAGGATCTTTTGGGGAAGAGATTAGAGGTTTTTTTAGGGAAAATATTAGAGGGTTTTTTAGAGAAGAGCTTAGTCATTGAGGAGAAGAACAAGAGGAAGGAGGAGAGAAAAATAAAGTTCTAACTTATTATACGTATTTTTATTTTAATTGTAAGGAAAGTAATAAGAATACCACTTCTATGTAGGTCTTCTTTTTTCTAGATTGTGCAATTATTTTTCGGAATTTGAGGAATCTTATTCATTTTCGAATACCAAAGTAATCCTATAAACTCCGAAATTTATTAATGAACAATCATATTACTTTCCTAGTGCAAAATCCTCGGCAATCAAACGAGGCCTTCGTGTTTTTGCTATATGACTATGTGCTAAACGTTTTATTCAGTGAAGTACTAAGGAAGCTTTGGTTCAAGAAAATTGTGAGATCTAGTTGTGAGTTTGTTGATTACGAATTGGGTCTCTCTAATTCTTAGTGCTGTTGATACATTATATCTAACGAGTTATCTCTAAAGTTGTTTATTGATCAAAAGAGTAATTAATAAGGCATCCTTTTAATTACCAACACTTAAGAAAATTTAGTTATTAGTTGACATCTCGAACAACTATAACCAATTTACTTAATATAGTTAAACTATCTTTGCATCCGTGATCRATTGAATATAATTAAGGTGGATTTAGGAACTTTAGTCATATCTTTCCCATATATTATTTTCAATATCTTATTTGTTGTGTCATGATATTCTCATGACTTATTTTCTTTAGAATAATTGCTAGATTAGTAATCTTTCCAAAATCCTCCTATTTGTTCGTATTTTAATTGAAAGAAATTTGATCACACCTTACTCTATATGATACTATTTTATTTTATTTATATTAAATTAGGTTAATTATTTTTGGTAATTTAAAGAAAMACTAATCCTCACAGAGTGAGCCTCGGCCCAAGTTGCTGCTGCAGAGTCTTATACTCTTACTTGAGAAAAACCCAAAGTTCTTTTAACATGACATTTTCAGTACAAATCGAATATAAAATTTTATTTTAATTTAACAATTCACTTATCAACTTTAAATTTTACTACCAAAGTGGAAGAAGGGGATAGCCCGTTTTCGATTTATAGGCTGTTTATTCTCTTTTAGGTAGGAAATTAAAACTGTGGTTCATCTAGTTCTGTTATCACACACATGAAGTAAAATAACAGATTTAATTAAACATATTTAAGTAAATCGACAACGATGACATTTACTCGTACCACAGTTACTATAGTTGTACAAGCAATATTTTTCATCTGTCCCATTCGACAGCTCCCTTGGTTTTTGCTTATGTCCCCTTTGAACTATATTTGCGAAGTGACTAAAACTATTGTCGGTAACCGGCAGTTTTTGGTGTACATTAATGAGTGATTGGTTTTGCATTAATGTCATCACCATATAACATAAAAAAGGAAAAATATTTTTTCATGAGTAGAGATCTCATCATACATTCTATAGTTAAAGTTAAGAGTACTGTTTAATTATGATGATTAACTTTTTTATTCCATGTGATTATTATTAAATTGAGTATAACTTGTTAATACTATCATTATAAAAGAATGGGGAAGAGGACTTGAGAGATCACGAGCACAATTCAGAATAGCAATTCGTAGCATTAGTAGCAACGAGAGAGAGCCATAAATTAGAAATGACAAGTTCACTGGCTGAGAAGTTCAGTCATCAGATTGGCTCACTGGTTTAGCTACAATAGAACGCACATAGTACTGTGTTGCTGGTTATCCAGTTAACAAGAGGAGCATAACTATTTTAATTGGACTGGTAGCTTTAGGGTGATCTAGCTTTCACTTAACTCTGTGAGAAATTGTTAGGGTTGTTCTCATAAGATTAAAAGTATTTGATTTTAGTTTCTTATTTTATATTTAACAAATGCTTTTAAATTTAGAAAAACAACCCTTGGTCTCTGATCTTCATAAGATTATGCATAAAACTTCCCTGCACCTTTTTGGAATGAACAAGTATCAAAGTTCATAATACAGACTTCTAATGCAGTAATTAATGGAAAAGGAGTTTACTTGATATTTCCTTCACTTGATGGTAGAAGAGAGCCTACTGAAATAAAATCTTAGCTTTAGAGGAAGCACGAGAAAATCCCATAATTTGTGACTTGATTTTTTCCCTCTGAAGGGAATCTCCTGATTTTGACAGTTCAGCAAAGAGGAACATTTCTTGTAGAACCTTTCCATGCTTGAGCAAAAACTTGACCAAGCTAATATCATTCTCACACTCTGAAAACCCTTGAATTTTTACCACTCTTAAGTGATGAAGGAAAGAGTCCATCGCTTGACTTTGTGATTCCCAATATCTTTCTTCTCCAGAAGAAGACATCTCCCAGAGATCCCTATTCCATTTCTACAATTGAATAAAAAGTTATTGAGATTGCTTTAGAAATGAAACTTCAACCTAAATAAGTCAGTCAAATATGATCGAGTCAAAAACTTACTCTCCTTTCAGCACTTTGATCATTGACAATTGTCATCACGAGAGTTTGAACATATGGTGAATTTCTGAAAAGATGTGCTAGACCTGGAAGATTATGTTTATTGAAGCCAGTATGTAACTCCAATGATTCGAGTCTACTAAATGGTCGCCGAAGACCTCCAAGATGATAATTCTTTGACAATATCTGCAGACAAAAGGTAGAAGATCTTAAGAAAGACAAGTTTGAATTGAATTAATTGTTGTTATAAGCCTCAGGAATTGGAAATGGATCCATGTGAAAGATCTATTGGATGTACATATTTATGTCCTGAAAGCAAATCAAACACTTCCTCAATATTCTTCTCCTTTTTATTGAATCACTCTAACTATTGGACTGTGAATAGGCTAGAATACATGTAATTATTTGTTTTAGGGAAATCAAAGTACAACCCTTTAGCCATTACAGTTGAACTATAATTCCATACAAACTCTTCCTAGAATTAACTAAAGAGTTAACATATCAAAGCAATACTTAGGATAGTCAACGTGATTTAACATTGTATGGTTTGGGGAGAGCAAGAGTGTAGCTTTATCCCTGAGAGGGCCTTTCAGATTCTAAATAATTGAAATTCTGTGCATAGTTTACTTAGAAAGCAGATAGTATATATGTTTCACAAAGAAATGTGCAATCGATCAACCAAATATGTACCTCAATGCATTGTGTTTCGAGTGTTAAACACTGGCAGTGAGAAATTCCAGATAAAAATCTGGATATACTCCGAAGCTTTGCTGCACTAAGATCGTCGTGAAGAAGAAAAAACCCAACAAAAGCTTCATGTAGGGAAGTCAAATTCTCTACTATACTGTTCTCAGTAAGAGAATTGCTTGACCAATAGATCACTTCAAGTGTTGGAGCATCAATCTTCACCCAACTAATGGTACTATAAGCATCAAAACAACTTAATACCCTCAATCTCTCTAGTTTAGGGCTAGAAATCTCGAGATCTTCTAAATCGAAACAATTTCCTAGGGCTAAATCTTGAATGCCTCGACAACATATATTAAGATGCTTCAATCCAGTGCACGTTTCTAAGCTCAAACTCTTAAGCATAGGAAAGGAGGAATCATCAAACAAATTAAGAAGGGAAGGCTGATCATATAAAATAACACGCGAAAGGGACAAGGAAAGCAGTGACCTGAAACCGCCCTTCAGAATCACAGGTGGAGGTAACCTAAAACCGGGATATCGAGACTTCAATATGAAAACCTTTAATGATTCACTAATTATAACACTTCGTGGGAAATTAAAATAATCATCTGTTGAGACCTCAATGTCAAGTTCTTGAACGTTATGCTTAATTGCTTTACGGATCAGACCATTCAGGCGAGAGAAACTCAAACAAGCACGAAAACGAAGAACCCTAATATCAGAATGCTTATCACGATGAGCCAAAACCTGATTAACGGAGTCCGCCCCCCTGTTCATCCAAGAATAGAATCCTTTCCCACCATGTGAATTGAGCGTCCCGATGCTGCTGAAATCAAGATCCGGGAAAGAGTTCCAGAGTTGCCTCCACCGCTTTGATAGAACACTGGTTTGTGCAATTGATCTGATAGGTAAACTGAAAAGAATATGATGAAGAATTGCATCTGGGAGATCACTGATCCGGTCTTCATCTTCAGGGTTTTCACAAATGGCATTCAAAAGCTTCTTTCTCTTTGCAGATCTTGTTTCCATTGATCTCATTTTGCTGTTTGAGATCAGTTGTATTATTCTTGAAGCATGGGAACTGCATCAAAGGAGAAGTTAGGTTAGGGTTTGAAATATTCAAGAAGTGCAATCAACAATATTACGTGAAGAGCGGTTAAGTTTGTTTGAATTCAAAGTAGAGAAAAGTGCACTTAGGAGTTCATGTTTTAGTACCACATTGTTCTTTATTTATTGAAAATAGAGAACAGATAATTGCTAAATATTTTTATGACCTTAAAAAAGTACAAAAATAAATTATATTTATAGGATAAAATCTCTTTAAAATTGATAGGAATATTGGATGATATTCATTATGATAGTATACGTTTTTGTATTTAATTGATCTACTTTAGGAAACATAACATGCATCACCAATAAGAAAAAGGAAAAAAGAAAAATAAAAAAGAATCAATTTATTAACCATTCTGAACATGGAATTCCTTACTACTATTGGCTTGGGTAAATGAGATTTTCCTTCTTTTTTTTTTTTTTTGGGACAAACAGGGGCAGGATATTTGGCAAGCCGTACATATAATGAAATTAATATTTTCGTTTTTTTCATTTTTTTTATGGGGACCAGATTCGAAGGGGTGAGCTAGAAGGAAAATCAATAAACTTTGAGAATAAGAGTGTTACCAATTGTACAATTCTGTTTATACTCTTGAAATGGATCTAATGTCATAATAATGCTTTAAAATTTAATTATATTTAGCAATTGTAAAACTCTCAACTTGTTAAATAACGAAATTTTAAAGTTTATGGTTATGTTAAGACAAGAAAATTTTAAGATAGTATGACGGAAAAGGCTAAATAGAACTAAGGTAAATGAGTATATAGGCAAAGAAACACAAAAATACGATTGACAAGGAAGTTGGGGTTACAATTGATATTTCATGCAATAATATGCATGCAATTTTTATTTATTATGATGGAAAATAGGAAATTTTTAATGTGGTTTCGAGTGGATATTAGTCCTGATCGTTTCTAGAGGAATGACAAGTGAAGTTGAAGTTCATGTCAATATATAGAGGGTTTAACTCATTATGTACGCTAAACATAGCATTCCTTTTCAATTAGCTCTTATCATTTGATTTTTTTGTTTTTCTCTTATCTCATTTCTCTCTTCTTCCGTCTACAATCTCCTTATTTTCTCCCAAAAAAATTAAAGATTGTTGTAAACAACTATATTTATGGATGAGTTTTCGGTCCTTAAAGCCTTAAGTTTTAACATATAAATAGAGTCTTTAGCTCATATAATAATAATGACAATTTTCTCTATAACTTGCTGTTCCCTAGTTCTCTCCTCCTTTTCCTTTCCTAACTATAACTCTTGTTCTTCTTTCTTCTCTMATTATAAYGTGTTATCAGCACGAGTTTTTATTTCTTGTAAAACTTTATGATTAAAGTAAAGCTTTCAGATCCATTTGCTTATGTGTTCATTAAGGAAGAAAATTGAGGATCTTTCTGTTTAATATCTTCCTTGTGCTAAGGTAATTCTTCTGTTGATATTTGATATGCATAAAWACGAATTTTTATTGGTTTAGTGCATAAACATGTTTAAAACTCCATGCATGACTATATACGGATTTGAAGTTTTTGGTCCAAAGTAGAGGGGATTTTTTTTTCTTTTTTTGCAAATTAAAAGAATATATTGATTAGCTATCTATGCAAATCCGCCTGAATTGAACAAACTACATCCATTGGTGCATTTTCAATCCATATCTCAACCAGCAGAAAAGTGAGGCCATGCTTGGCGAGCGAATGCGCTGGCTTATTCATGGTCCTTCTTACATAGCTAAAGCTTGCCCAGCTAGTAGATCGAGCCATTAAGCAAGGTTCCACAAGGGAGATAGATCATCATCCTCCTCTTGCAACTTCGACATGGCCACTTGACGTTCTCATTCCACCGTAAAACTAGCTAATCCAAGCTCCTCCACAAGTCTGATTCCATTAACAACATCAACAAGTTCAGCATGCTCGGGCCTTGTTCCTTCCGCAATATTACAAGCCGAGGGCCCTGCAATTTGCCCTCTGGAGTTCCTTACAATGGCACTAGCTGCAGCCACCCTATCCTTTCACGCCCCGACGATGTTCACCTTATATCCATCCTCACACGGTTGCTGCCATAAACCCTGGGCAGGCTTGTTCTCAAATGAAACCGAGCTGTCCCCTCGACATGCACCACCGTACTTCCCCAACAAGTTCTCTGGAGGCTCCGTGATCTCCACTGCTGTGGGTATCTTATTTTCAATGATCACTTTATTTCTAGGCATCCAAATGCCCCACCTGAGCATGACAACGCGTTCAAGCTCATATGCTCCAACAATCGCATATTCATCTCCAGGTTCATCATTAGTTCTTTCATGGTCTCAACTCTCCTAGAAGCCCAACTCAGACCCAACCTAGTCTTGCGCCACACTCTTCTCACAAAGCTGCACTCGAGGTAAATGTGAGTTTCTGTCTCGGTCTGCCAATGGAAAAGGGGTAGTGGATTTGCTCTACTAGTAGTCAATTCATCAGTCTGGCTCTTGTTGGCAGAWTTTGTTGCCACKTCCACCATATCCTTATGAACACTTTAGGGGTAGCAATCACTTCCGTAGCCTTGACTCGAAACTACCAGTGATCCGGCCTCTGTCTTTGCACCGATCAATGAATTGCATGCCCGTATGATATACAAGACGTACTAATAAAATGCTGTTCTTTTCATAGTGCTATATTAATCGGTCCTCGCAAGGATCACGAGTGAGAAGGATTTTTAGAATCTCATTAATATCCCGTTGTATAAATAAGGCCTTCAATACCTCATGGTTTGTTAAAATTATAAATGTGCCAGTTTCTAGAAAAAATCTAGAAATTATCCAAAAAATAGTAAATAAACACAGTTTCCTGAAGATAGAAAGATATACAAATTAATACCCAGAAGCGATACAAGATGTGCCAAGTGAAGAATGATGGGTTGCATCCCAACTGACCTAAATGTTCTATAAATATGAGCTTATTATCACAAATAAGGTGAAGAAGAATTAGTGACATTCTACTTTGCATACAAAAAACAAAGTCCAACCAATCCTCTGTTTTCCATCACCTACTTCTCTGTTTTTTCATCCCATCACTAGTCCATATTTTTAGCTCCACTTTTTCAGCTAGTGTTCTTCTCTCTTCAACAGAGCTCGTGTTCTTCTCTCTTCAACAGTGGTATCAGAGCTCGTTTCGATTATATACTAGGCATAGTATCATAGCACGTGATAATCATAATGTCATTACGTCTCTCCCAATCTTTACGGGAGAACATTATGATTATTGGTCTAAGAAGATAAGGACATATTTTCTGTCTCAAGGCTTATGGAATTTAGTTAGTACGGGTGTATCTATACYCGCTAATCTAAGTTCCATGGAACCAACTGAAAAGGCCCAAAAGGAGAAGGAGATTGAGGCTAAAAAACAAAAGAATTATCAAGCACTTTACGATTTGCAAATGGCGATGGATGATTCCGTGTTCCCAAGAATTAGTCAAGCGACAACATCAAAGGAGGCATGGGATACTCTTAAGGAGGAGTTCGAAGGAAATGTAAAGGTACGTGCCGTTAAACTACAAACCCTACGGTGAGAATTAGAAAATACAAAAATGAGAGATTCTGAGACAATTAAATAATACTATATTAGACTAAAAGAATTAGTAAATCAATTAAGAGCCTATGGGGAAGAGATTTTAGATAAAAGGGTAGTCCAAAAAATTCTAATTAGTGTTACGGAGAAATATGATCCCATAGTCACTACCCTTGAGGAAACCAAAGATATATCAACTCTGTCAGTAACCGAGTTGGTAGGCTCTCTAGAGGCATATGAGAAACAAATTAATAGGAGAAATGAATAAAATTCATTGGATAATGCATTTCAGTCTAAATTAAATTTAAGGTCTTAGAAATCTCAAGGTGGTGGAAGAAATTTTAAAAAGGAAGAAATATCTAAAAGTGGGGGTATAAATACAAATCGGAGAAAGGAAAGTTATCCTCCATGTAGATATTGTAAACGAACAAATCATGCTGAGAAAGATTGTTGGCATAAGCAAAGGCCTCAATGCAATTTTTGCAAAAGAATTGGTCACTTAGAGAAAAATTGTCACTCCAACAATAAGCACCAGGCTAATTTCTTCGAGGAAAAGCGTGATAACCTCTTCTATGCATGCCACGGTGTCTCCGAAGCTAAAGAAGAGACGTGGTACATAGATAGTGGATGCAGCAATTATATGTCAAGTAATGAGACGATCTTTGAGAGTATTGACAAGTCAATCAAGTCCAAAGTTCGTCTGGGAAATGGAGAGCTCATGCCAGTTGCTGGGAAAGGAACGATAGCAGTTCAAACCCAGAAAGGTACGCAACATATCAAAGATGTTCTCTTAGTTCCTACTTTAGCCTCAAATCTTCTAAATGTTGGTCAAATGATAGAACGAGGATATTCACTACTATTTAAAGGAGATACATGCACTCTCTATGATAATAAAGATATGAAAATACCTATTTTTAAAGTCAAAATGCAAGGCCAAAGAAGTTTTCCAATAAATTGGCGCTACTCAATGAAGACTGCATTTAAAGTTGTTGAAGATGATTCCTAGCTTTGGCRTAAGAGGTTCGGCCACTACAATTTTCAAAGCCTGCAGTTCCTACAACAGAAAAATATGATAAGTGATTTACCACCTGTTGAAGTTATTCAAGATGTATGTGAAGGTTGCATGCTTGGAAAGCAACAATGAAAGCCGTTCCCATCCAAAAATGCATGGCGAGCCAAGGAAGTTCTAGAACTCATACACACCGATGTCTGCGGTCCAATGAAGACAGAATCGCTTGCTGGAAACAGGTACTTTCTACTCTTTATTGATGATTATACTAGAATGACATGGGTTTACTTTATGTGTGAAAAATCCCAAGTCTTCAATATTTTCAAAAAATTCAAAAATTTTGTTGATAAACAAAGTGGCCGCCATATTAAAGTGCTAAGGAGTGACAGAGGTACAGAATACACCTCAAAGATTTTCAATCAATTCTGTGAAGATGAAGGAGTTGAACACCAACTTACAGTCGGCTACGCACCAGAACAAAATGGCGTATCCGAAAGGAAAAACAGAATGATCATGGAAATGGCCAGATCAATGCTCGAGGATAAGAAAATGCCCAAAACATTTTGGGCAGAAGCTGTCTATACAGCCRTTTATTTGCTAAATAGATGTCCAACCTGAGCAGTCCAAGGAAAAACTCCAATAGAAGCATGRAGTGGTCGCAAGCCATCAGCAAARCATCTAGGAGTGTTTGGATGTATATGCTATGTACATGTTCCCRCAGTTAAGAGAACGAAGCTAGAAGAAAAGATTGAGAGAGGAATCTTCCTAGGCTATAGCTCACAGTCTAAAGGCTATCGAATTTACAACTTGAAGACTAACAAACTCATGATCAGCAGAGATGTCAAGTTTGATGAAAATTCCTCATGGAATTGGGAAGCAGAAAAGGTAGAGACGAGGAAAGTTATATCAACCAAGGAGACAAATAACAACTATGAAGAAGAAGCGAAGCCATCAACACCACCCACTAGTAATCCATCACCACCATTTATCCTAAGGTCTGAATCAAGTCAAGCCTCCGGAGAAGAATCACTTCTAGATTCACCCTCTAATGGCGAGGGAAATCCAAGAGAACCTTCTCCATCACCACCTCCATGAAGAACAACATCTTTAATTGAAATCTATGAAACATACAACTTTGTAGCTATGGAACCAGATAACTATGAAGATGCTTCTAAACAAGAGGTTTGGAGAAAAGCGATGGAGGAGGAGATAAGGATGATAGAAAAGAATGAAACCTGGGAATTGGTGAATCGTTCAAAGGACAAAGACATCATCGGAGTTAAGTGGGTCTACAAAATAAAGCTTAACTCAGATGGAACTATTCAAAAATACAAGGCAAGACTTGTGGTCAAAGGCTATGCACAACAACCAGGTATCGACTACGACGAAACATTTGCTCCAGTAGCTCGTTTTGATACAATACGAGCACTAGTGGCACTTGCAGCGCAAAAAAGGTGAAAAATCTATCAATTGGATGTGAAATCAGCATTTCTAAATGGGTTTCTTGAGGAAGACATATATGATAATCAACCTCAAGGTTTTATTATTAAAGGAAGTGAAGGAAAAGTACTAAAGTTGGAAAAGGCACTATATAGGCTTAAGCAAGCACCCAGAGCCTGGTATAGTCGGATTGATAGTTACTTCATTGATCAAGAATTCAAGAGGACCGAAAATGAACCAACCCTATAGATCAAGACTCGAGGTAAGTCAGATACTCTCATTGTTTCATTATATGTAGATGATCTCATCTTTACAGGAAATAATGAGAACATAATCCAAGAGTTTAAAGTGAACATGATGAGAACATTTGAAATGAGCGACCTTGGTCCTATGCAATACTTCCTTGGTATGGAAATTGATCAAAATGAAGATAGTATATTTCTATCTCAGAAGAAGTACACAGAAACTCTTMTGAAAAAATTTGGAATGTATGGTTGCAAGCCAGTTGCAACACCACTAGTTACTAATGAGAAGTATAAGTATAAGAAAAATGATGGCTCAAAGGAAGCTGATACATCCAAATATAGGAGTCTTATTTGAAGCTTACTGTATCTCACAACTACAAGGCCAGACATTATGTATGCAACGAGCTTCCTATCTAGGTTTAATCAGGCACCAAGYCAAGTACATTACGGAGCTRCAAAAYGGATACTACGATACTTGCAAGGTACGATAGGCTTCGAAATTTGGTATAAGCCTACTCAAACATCWAGCCTAATCGGATATACTGATAATGATTGGGCTRGATCAATTGATGATATGAAGAGTACMTSAGGATATGCATTCACACTTGGATCAGGAATCTTTTCTTGGTCATCCAAGAAACAAGATATAGTTGCTCTATCATTTGCAGAAACAGAATATGTTGCAGCCTCAGCAGCAGCTAGTCAAGCACTATGGCTAAGGAGAATACTGAAAGACATGGGCAAGCAACAAATATCTACCGTGATCTATTGAGATAACAAATCGGCTATTTCCATGGCAAAGAATCCTGTATATCACAGTAGGAGTAAGCACATAGCTATGAAGTATCATTTCCTACGAGAGGCTGAAGCCAATGGTGAAATCAAGCTAAACTACTGCAGCACGGATGAGCAAAAAGCAGATATTTTCACGAAGGCACTTCTAAAACCAAAGTTCGAGATGATGCGAACTTTAATCGGAATTACGAAAAGGCATTAAGGAGGAGTGTTAAAATTATAATGCCATTTCTAGAAAAATCTAGAAAATTATCCAAAAATATAGAATAAACACTAGTCTCTAGAAGAAAGATATAAGAAAGACCTAGAACATACAAGATTGTGCAAGAAAGAAGATGGGTTGCATCCCATCGACCTAAATGTCTATAAATATGAGCTTATTGTCACAAATAAGGTGAAGAAGAATTAGTGACATTCTACTTTGCATACAAAAAACAAAGTCCAACCAATCCTGTGTTTTCCATCACCTACTTCTCTGTTTTTTCATCCCATCACTAGTCCATATTTTTAGCTCCACTTTTTCAGCTAGTGTTCTTCTCTCTTCAATGTGGTTCCATTGAATGAGTTTTGAAAAAGTAAGTGGCTCACACTCATATCTTGAGATAAGAATAGCTGCTCCGAGCTAATCTTGAAGTTGAAGGGGGTGCTCAGCCATGGGGTGTCCCAAATCGCTATATGCTTTCCATTCCCTATTCTTCACTGAAGATGYTGATCAATAGTTGCCTCCCCTTTCAAATATTGTTCCATACATAGGATGATTTTTGCCGCAATTTAGAATRTAGAAAATCAATATTATAAAAAAAAAGTTACTTAGCCTTCAAAACCCAAGAAACTAGTGACTGAGAGTTTGCAACAATCTCCACCATCCTTTCCATGTAACGCACAGTTGAAGCCTCAATATTCCTCAAAACCCATCCCTCCAAACTTTGGTTGATAGAGGGCCCTCCCAACTGTTCCAGTAAATACTTTTTCCCCTCCATCCTTTCCCCAAAGGTAATTGCCTTACACAACTCAGCTGGGAACACGAAAACATTGTACAAGTAGGGATAGCCTGCAAAACACTCTTAATYGGTATCTCTATACCAACTTGAGATAGTAGTTTTTCCTTCCATCCCCTCGCCTTTTTCCACACCCTATCCTTAACATGAGCGAAGACCTCCTTTTTTGAACCTCTAGCATTATATGGCAGCCCAAGATATCTATTTTCTCCCTCCTCATCCTTGAAGGAGTTTGTAGCTAAGGTTGTGTTCCAGATAGAGGATGCAGGAAAGATGGAAGCTACTCTAGTTTTCATGATCCCATGGGGAATTGGGGTGCCCACAATATGCCGATCTTCCAAAACATTTAGATGCCTGAGGGCGGGGTGGTTTGTTTTGCCCCAAGCTACCTAGCTGAACTTATGGAGGTGGTAACACGAAGCAGGTCTTTGGGTAGTTGGTGGCCTCCTGCAGGAGATTATATCAAAATAAATGTTAATGGATCTTTTGGAAGGGACCGGGGCAATTGCTCAATATGCTATTGGTGGAATTGTGGCATCCATGACTCCGAAGTTTGCTGAGGGGGTTGGTGTTGAGTCTGTTGAGCACAAAGCTATCTGGAATGATCTCCTACTAGCTGAACGGGTAGGTCTTCCTTGCTTCTTAATCGAAACGGATAGCCTTGTTGTTATGCAAAAGTTGCAGCAGACAACARATGATTTGTCCCCTCTTGGAGGTTTAATTCATTGTATCAAAGAAAAGGCGAATGCTCTTGGGGCGGGGGCTTTGTTCTTTGTTCTATGTAAACTGAATAACCTTGAGCATCTTCTTGCCAAGGTTAGTTGTAATCTGAGTTCGTTGTGGGTTTGGATGGTTGATGCCCCACCTGAGGTCCTCGTAGCTGTTAAGGCTGATTTACCTATGGAATGAAACATCAATGTTTTTCGCCCAAATAAAAAAGGAAAAAAGAAAAAAAGTAAAAAGAAAGGTTCATCATGTACATTGAATACATTTGTCTGATATGAAAGATAAATTTACTTAAGGCTCACTGTACATTGAATTCAATTACATATTCATCCCATGTAAAAATTGTCCATTTAAATTATTATCTTAGGCTATAAAATAATTATCCATTCAATTTTTTTAAAATTACTTGTCCTAAAAATCAAGATCATATTAAATACTTTTTTTCTTATTTTATAAGGATTTAATTGTCTTTTTACTTAAAATTTTATGGGTTGTTGACCCGTTTGACTCGCTCCTTTGAGACCTTACCCCATATGTAACCTACTTTTTTTTTTTTTCTCTCTTTTGGGTTCAGCGCTCATGACATAGACGCTACATGGAGCGGCGCTTCATTTTATGAAGAGGTTGCACGCAACTGTATTTTCAATTTTCCACAAATCAGCCAAATAAGCTAATAAAGTAAAGACACTACTCTTCAAAACGTTTGAAATTAAGTGAAGACATTATATGTAAAAACATCCATCATGAATTGAAGACGCTATAAAAAGTAGCGTCTTTATCAAATTTGTATTGATTTCATTAAAAGCGTCTCTAGAATTCACGTCTTTCATGTTTTTAAAAATTAAGAAGCAAGTTGGTATAGTGCTTTGATCCAAACACATGTTTTTTTTTTTTTTTTTTTGGGGTCACATGTCCTTAAAAAAAAGTCTATAATAGTGACAACCTATATATTATAACATTCTCACGATAAAAAAACAACGAAAAAAAATTAACATTCCATTAATAAAATCAATGCTAAATCAAAATTGACATTCAATAGTCATTTATTGTATAAAATTACATTGAACAATATTCAACAAGATAATAATGGTCAGATGACTTGAAAAAAAGTTAATATAGGCACACCAAAAAAAAAAAAAATATAGCCATTACAAAAGCCCACAATAGCCACCGTATAAAACATTCTAACAACATAATAATGTTAAAAAATATAAAAAACAATGCAACAATATCAATGGCCCACAATAGCCACCGTATAAAACATTCTAACAACATAATAATGTTAAAAAATATAAAAAACAATGCAACAATATCAACTATCACAAATACAAGCAAATCATCCAACAAGAATATTGATGCTAAGGGTTGATTCACCCAAATAATGACCGAATAATTTCTTCTATATGGTTCGCTCTATGATAATTTTCGCATTTTAAGGAGAATTTTGATTTCGATAGTCCATATGACTTCTAACCCTCATGCTTGGAACATGGTCCTTCAAAGTTTATTTCATATTCGGTTTATAATAATAATATTGAATGATACCCGTCTCCAAAAGGAATAATATAGAATCAAATAGAAATTTCCGATATATGCTTTTCAATAGCATTTCTTTAAATATATTTTCTATAGCCTTCATTTGAATATATATGCATTTAATCTTAGACTTTCAAAATTTTCATAATCTTAGACTTTGCTAATTAAAAAATATTTTATTAATAAATTTGTAATCTCTATATAGTGCCTACTTTCTTCAAGAGGAAGGAGGGTATGGCTTTTACTATGGTTCAGTTTTCTGAAAATACCTTACATCTTAGAGTACGAAGCTACGGATGACATTATGATTATTTCCCAGCCACCAGGGCTTTTCACAAACTGGGAAGAAGTAGTAGTTATTTAGCCAAAGATGATACCTCAAAATCCACTTCAATTTTATACCCTGAATAATTTGCAAATTCCTAGAGTGATAGATATGCTGCAAAATTGATCACAATAGCTCAATATAAGCAAATCTGTAAAGCTAGCGTAAAATTGATGGATCTAAGTTACTGTAAAGCTATAAAATTCACAATAGTTGTAAAGTTACTGTAAAGCTAATTCATAAATCTGTAGAGCTACAATAGCACAATAGCTCAAAATTGATCACAAAAGTTACTGTGAAGCTAGAAGTTTCTCTCTTTCTGAATTCCGCATAAGGCAAATTCGAATGGCATAAGATTTCTTTATTTCTTTTAAAAATTTAACAACAAGAACCAAATTTAGCTTTTCTTGAGGAAAACCTAACAGCAACATATGGCCAGTACTGTTTATTGTGGTAAAGAAAAGCAATATTCTTATTAATGTCGCTAGCAAAATCACTTACTTTGACTGTGAAGAAGAAATTGGAAGGATTGAATAACTGAAAATGAGCTTCCATCGCCGGAAAAAGCCTCAGTAACCCGAGAAATTTTTGTAACTACAAAGGTTTAGAATGAGAGGGAAAAAGGGGATTTCTGTAATGTAGAAGACATCAAAGATGCCCTCAGGAGTAGTGTCTTAAGTTTAAATAAAGACGCGAGTAGATGACGCCTCTTGACGTAAAAACTCAACTAACCTGTTAGATATCTCATCCTGTATTACTTTTACAATTCAACTAATTTATTTTAGGAAAAGTGAAGGACACTTCATGTACTCACATCTTTCCAGTTTATAAGCGCCACTAGTAATAACGTCTATGACAAAATTGTTGTTTCTCCCAAAAATAAGGTTTCGGTTGAAATTCGAAAAATTGGGTCAGATTGGTCAAAAATTCAAATTTTATAAGAATCAATAATTTTTTTAATATGAATATTATACTGCTCTAGATGGACAATTATTTTAAAAAAAATATTATATATCGCTACACGGATAGAATTGGCAATTAATCATTGAAATTGATTCTCTAACTCTTGTACAAAAGGGTAGCATCTAGTTCAAAGGATTTTGTGATTTAGGTGCTATTTTTTTTTTTCTCTTTTTTCTTCCCCCCTCCCCCCCTTAAGGAAGACATTCTTTCTTGTGAGATTGATTATGGTTTTAGGTCAAGCAACTTTCATATTAATTTGTTAACAAGTAAAACTCTTTGGGAGTGGAACTATATATATTAATAATAAGTTACTTCAAAGGAGTCACAATGTATGTACGACAAGGTGGGGAATTTAACACTGGCTAAGATCAAAGCCCTGTATGCTGTAAAATAAAGGCATGTCTAATGGTAAACTTAGACTTAAACATAATTGAATTCCTCCATTTCCAAACCCACTAGATGGATACGCTGAAAATCTCCCGATCAATGGAGTTCTAAGCTTGAATATTTGATCCTTTGGACGTGGTGAATTGGGTCTTTGTAATATTTTCCTACTCCAAATAAAATCAACTTTATTTTTCACAAATATGATTTTTTTTAATAAATCTTGTCAAGAGACTCTTTGTAAAACACTTATGATGAAATGAGTTGCGCAATGAGAATTCAATAATAATGGAACCACAAAACAACTTAACAAGTGACTGTACTTTAGCAATCAATGCAAAAAAAAAAAAAAAAAAAAAAAACATATGCATCCCACCATAGAACTAGAATTTAAATCACATGCAAGGCATAAATAAAGATGGCAAGATAGGCACAAGATTTATTATAATTCAATTCCTCCGAGAGTTTACATCCACTACCTAATTTCTTGAATTTAGGATTTATACCAAATTCCACTAATCTTTTTACAATAGTACAAGTTAGAGGTTCACCCACTTGAGTTTCTTAATCACCCTAATCAAGGCTCACCAAACCCTTTAATTTATGTGAAAGACAACCTTGAATTCAAGAAATTTACTTCTCTTGAGATTTGCAAACATATTTACCTTCTCTTCCATAAATCAAGGCTCTTCCTCTTTTACTAGGGTTTTATTTTTTTCACAACCTTAAAATTAATTAATAACAACTGATAGAGAGAAAGAATATTCTTTGCCACTTCCTTCAAGGGTAGATGAATACAATGGAAGATCAAACATTTCCCTTAATTTGATTTCTCACATAAAGTGAGGAATCTTGAAATATGACGCTATAGAGTTACTCTTTCAAAACATTGAGAGAGATTTGACTTTGTAACTCCCAAAGTGTCCGAAGATAATGAGAAAAATGGCTAAGAACTTTCTTCTGAAAGGGAGAAAAGTCTCTTATGACAGTTAGAATGTTGACCGTTACTTTTGTTACAAACCACATGTTTCAAACATTCTCCGTCCTAAATTACATCTGAACCCTTACTAGACAAATTTCGAACCCTGCCTTCCAAGGTTTCGGACGTTCGAAACTCAGACTACACTATCCTAAAATTTTAGACTCAACAATATCATAACGTCTTTAACATGGCTTGGGACGTTCAAAATTCAAGGGTATAGCTTGAAACTCTATGTTTCAAGGATGCATGCATGCTTCCTAAATTTCAAATGTCCAATGTCAATAAATTGTCAACATATTTCAATGAAGATCAAATAATTTTTTCAAACATTTTATCAAGAAAAGTATGTATAAGTTTAAAGGTAGATTTTAAAAAATATTTTCTAATATTTCAAAATTTTAAAGTAGTGAAATCGAAATCAAATGGACTAATATACGAAAGATATAACTAATAATTCTCAAACATTAGTTCTAAGACTAATCCACTATGTAAGTCTTCCAATAGCTTCATGCCTTTACCACCATGGAAATCTTGTTTTTTTTGGAGATATAGTGTTTTTTTAGGTATATTCCCATCAAACATCGAATAATGCAAGTTACGGAAACTTAATTCATTGGTTGTTATCAAAACACATACACTTAAGACTCGTAGGTCTTGAACTATGTTTAATTGAATCGAGAAAGGCACATGAAAAATACGATTTTCTTTAGTTGCATAAACTATGTAAATATATCTATACTTCATATATAATTCATGGCCTTATTATTTTATCTAATTATTTTAATTTTTTTCCTCAAATCATCCTAAAGAATGTTTGAATCAACTAAATAGTGATCAATCATTGAGTCGATAAATAGAAACCATAACTAGACTTCAATGTAAACAATACATCAATATGGAAAGATCTATAGATGACATAGAATTTGATAAGCTACATCATGGTCTCAGATTCAAAACTTAGCTCAATATAGTCGAAATAAAACTCAAAGTATTGAACTTATAGACAAGGAGAAGAAACATCACTATACAATTTGAAGCACAAATCTTTTTACTCTTCAAGTCAATCTCCTCCGTCTTCACCAATCCCTCACTAGAAGAAAAAGGGATATTTTACGATGGACAAACGCATTGCAAATCCATCGCGAGACCCAATTTGCGATGGATTCAAATTCCTTGAAAAAGCCTCCATCTATGACATTCACTTGTAAAYTTGCCTTAAATATGTAACAGATTTGYAACATAATTAATTAAAATTTAAACAATAAAAAACTTAAAAATAAAAGGAATTCATCGCAATTTCGTGACAAATTTGAAATGAGTAAAAATTATATTATTTCGTTGCAAATTTGTAGGAAATTTGCAGCCGATTTGCAATAGAATTAATGGATTAAATTTTTAAAAAAATTAAAAATGAAAAAAATTCATCACTAATTTATTTTTAAAAATTTATAAATTACATAATTATTTGTACAATAATTCACCTATGATGAAATGACAAAATTATAATAATTACGAGAGATATATAATTTGTTTACTAAAATTCAAACCAGAATAACATCTTATATATACTATATATATACTAATATTATATAATTTATAATATATGACATCATTCATAATATAATCAAACAATTCTTATTGATATTATCAAAAATGTCTCTCAAATTCAAGAAAAATCTACAAATAGTTTTCTACATATGGTTTGCCTTTGCTGTAAAACAAAACTGTTTGTGACTGATTTGCAGAAACTAGCTATAGATTCCTTCTCAATAGCTTCTTCGAGGCATGTTGAAATTTCCCCGCTTTGAACAATGTATTTCCACCGATCTTCTTTCTTTCATAAGCTTCAAACTTTTCTTTTGTATCCATCTTCCAGAATGATTTCTCCTGGAACCAAAATTACAAATAAATGGTATAGCAAACACAAAGGCATCTGCATTAACCGCCTTAACCCATCTCAGAGACCATAGTTTAATTCTAGAAGCTCACAAGAATCACAAAGCAGGAGTAGAAAAACAAGATAATATTACTTTTCAAACATTTATACCTGAACAGACTAAACTTTATATTAAATTTAGTTCAGAGGGGCACTAAATGGATCTGGCTCTCTAAGTTAAGAAACAACATGTTGAAAGGCCTATGCTTTTCTAACAATAAATTTATGTACTTAGAAAGGATGAGAAACCCAGGTTAGTTCTAGCATGGACTATAAGTGCACGGATTCAAACAACAGAGAAGGATAAATTAGCTGAGAAAGGATGGCGAGGATACCAAATGGAATAGGGAAATCCTCCTTGAGAACTAAAGCAGCAAATCCATACTCTTCATCATGCCTCCTTTAGATATAGAAGGTAAAATGACAGGCAAATCCATAAAAGATGCAAATTGAGGCCATTTTCTGCATAACTCTACAGATAGCAATCAAAGGAATTATGAGTTGAACCAAATTAAATTCTTAAACGCCTGAAGCTCACTGAAGTGCCATGATAAACAATACTCTTTAAGTTTAAATGAAGAACATTTTCAAACTTGGCTAATATTTCTTTCCTTCTTATTCTAACTCAGAAGCAGCAAACTCACAATATTTCTGCATTACTGACTTTCACGGATCATCTCATAACTAAACTTACAAGCGATACAATTTCCTCAGAAAGCTCAGTATTTAATTTCTGGAGCATCATGAGAACAGTTTGTCACCGAAACAATATTAACTACCGAGATGTAGAGGTGGAAAGAGAAAAAAAAACAGGGAATTCCAACTATAGAGTTAGACTTGGAAGTAATTGACCTCAGGAACCAACCACATATTGATAAAAATGACTTAAACCAAAATAAGATACCATATGAGACAATGATTAAAACTGAGACTTACAGAAATAGATAGTATCAAATCTAGACTCTGCACATAACAATTAATTAACCACTAAAAGAATGGCACTTATAGAAAGAATTACCAAGTTATTACTGGGAAGTCTACTGCCTCTCTCTAAGTCTCTCAGTATGTTCCTTAGGCTCAAATTACCAAGCTAAATCATTCTTTTATAGCTTCCCAAAACCACCTTAAACCGGTTAAAACTAGCCAAATTGGCATCTAGTTTTGGTTGAACCAGCACAGGTTCACACGTGTACTCAAACTGGCACAAGTTTGAGCAATCCGATCGATGCCTGATTCTTTTTTTTTTTTAATCTTTGGCTTTTAGTTTCCTTGTAACCGTCACTGATTAGGACCGCTTCAGTCATGATGATCGGTTCTCTAGGTTTCATGTTTATTTTTATTTGATCTGGGGCTTTTGATCTTCATTTCTGGTGCTTTGTTTGCTTCAAATGGCGGCTTGTTTCATTGCTATTTTCCATCATTTGTCCATTTCCAGTAGTTTTGTAGGTTTTGTTGTGTTTTTTGCCCAAATTCTTCCTTAAACTCTGTCTACAAATACAAAACGATCATCAATAAGATATCCATTCAATAAACTACTATTACATCCATAATTTTATCAATTTAAACCCTAAAAACCTCCAAATTATAGATGTAATTACAATGTATCAAGTAGTTTGTGGGGTTGAGGAAGCAACAGAGTAATGGCTGCACTAGTGGCGGTTAGGAAGAGGAAGGGAGAAGGAGAGGAAGGAGGGGAGGAAATAAAGGAATATTTTCTATGATAATTAAGAAAAAAATAAAAAAGAAAAAGAATACTACATTCATGTCATAATTCGTTTTACACTTATGTATAAAGATTAAGGTCCTAAAAATAAATTAACTTTTGAATTGAAGTATTTAAAATATCATCTCTYCCTTCGTTTTCTTTTTCTTCCTTTTTTCTCATCATCCAAGACAATACTACATCAAATTAAATCCAATGATGTTCCTTCTTTCCTTTCTCGTTGAAAGATCAAAAGCTTCTTGAAAAAAATTCGAAAGTAAATTTATAATCAAACGCAAATCACCATAATGAAAAGATTTTGGTTCAAATGATATTTATTGTAACTGATTTCAAATTTGATTAGGCTGAACTGATAAGAATAAATAAGGATAATATTATAAATAAATTATTAATGTGTAAAATGACTTATATTTTGAAAAAGCTTTATCATTTTAAAATGACCTATATTATAAAATAAGGGTATGATTCGTAATGTCCAAATAAGTGGTATTCAATTACTATAATTCCTAAACTGGGTTACTTTTTTTGGAATGAAGCCTAATGACTCCTTCTTACTTAAAAAAAGAAAGAAATAATTCATTTTTAATTTCTCCAATTAAACTTATCATAATAGTTGAATTTAATGAATATTTTGTATTTCATTTAATAATTTTTTCTTCTCCTTTTTCCCTTTTTGTCCTAAAGAAAAGGGAAGACTCAACACTATAAGGATGCAATAGATGCACAAAGTTGACAAGCAATATAAATTTGCTGCCTGAATCTAATGTTGATATATTTCACTTACATCTCTAGAGAATTTTGAAAGCTTGAAAGACAATGTCAACCGCAGGAAGATCAGTACCCGAAGTCAAATCTCCAGTCATGGTTGGCGATGGAAGGGAACAGGTCGAACTACCCAGAGACTTTTGCAAGGGGCCATGAAATTGAGAACGTAAATCCTCCAAACCAGAATCAATAATCGCCATATACTGTTGGAGGGTTTGATGAACAGCCACCGTTTGGCTCTCAAATTGAGTCTGCAAGGCTTTAACCGCAGCCGAAATATCTGAATCTGCCATGGAAAAAACTCTCAATGAAAGCACCAAATGATATGCCTTTTCTACAAGCACAAACAATTGATAAGGAGCAAGCACTCTTCAAGCGAGTGTCAGCTCCAAGATGATAGAACAGAGGGATAGAATTAAGGAGAATGCAGTAGAAAAAGCAAGAATTTTGCAGTAGAAAATCAAGGATTCTGTATATTCATCATTCATTCCTCAATACAGCTTAAGAATAATATAACTCTCTACAAGATATTCTCCTCAACAAACCATCAGTAGAACTGTAACCAACTATTAACAGAACAGCTGGGCTGCGTACTATCTAAACTAAATAAAAATAAGATATTAAAGATGAGTTGCCTGGGTAATGACTCATCCCACAATGTAATCCTTTTATCATTCTGGAGTCTTCTCACAAGTGGGTCTAACAGGCTACACYTGTGTAAAGTCATCTTGGGCCTCTGTGTCTAATTCATCAGTTGGGCTTGAGCTATCCAACTGGATAGGCARTGGTGTACCAGCATACTTTTACCTTCTTTGGCAGTTGTCTGTCATGAACTATTGATTTTCAAGAATTTGGCTGTTAAGCCAAGGAGGACAATCATTGGTATTTTGATTTTTGAGAAACAAAAGAAAAAAAGCACATCCAACTCGAACTCACACTAAAAAAAACCAAAAAGTATAGTATCATCTGAAATCAGGGACGAAGCCAGGAAACCATCAAGAAAAGATGGATGTGCTCACATTTCTTATAGCAAGGTTGTCCGCTTGGTTGTGTTATCTGTTTTGAGAAGGAAGCAAATCTCACTTAAAGTAACTCAAGGGTAAGATTGAGTAAGTTCATCGCAGTAGATATCAGCAAGAACCACTCTAAAATGAGAGATAACAGACAAAAATTCAGAAATATGAACACCAGGAACTATAATAAAAAGAACTAACATAAGAATTTGTTATATAAGGAAAGAAGACCTTCAAAATCTTGAAATAATAGGATGTAACAGATTTGTACAGTTTCTTTCTTTGGAAGTTGCTACAATTTTCACATACTGCAAGGTATCTGTGTATATGAGCTGTACTTGTTTCATCGTGATTTCTTTTGGATGGAAACGTCGAAAACTAAAGGAATAATGTTAAGTTCAATTTACCTGATACCCATGTCTCTAATGAACGGGGAACATCAAGATAATCAAGTGCTGTCGGATGAGATATCAATCAGCACTTGTCCCTGTGCTCTATGACCCAATTTCTCGTTGATGGAGAAAATAATGCCAGAACTTTCTGTGAATTTAAATCATGAAATACTGAGGGATTACTGTTGCTTCTCCCTTAATGGATATCTGACTTGATTATTCAACTGTCCTAGAGGAAGCCAAAGTGCATAGGTGTTGCGAAGCTACAGTATTGGATAGGATAATCTCTTCGATCGACTTAATTTCCCTATGGCTTTTTAAGGTGAGGACATAAAATTCCATGTGGCCGATAGACACAAAACCCACAAACACCTCAGCTTCTGCAAGTAAAACGACTAAGCATTTCCAGTATTCTAATGGTTGTCCTGACCAAACCAGCATTCTTGCTGATTATATCATGTTTCTCCATAGACAGCTCGACAGAAAACTGTCAAATCACTTTACTTAGACATGCAACAGAGTATAACCATAGAACCAACTAGATGCAACCAGTTTAAGTAGTCTTCTCACCAAAAATCTCCACAAGAGCAATTTCCATCTTTGAAATGATGAAACCTGTTTGCGTCACGAACAATTATTTCTCTACCCACAAGCTTTGCTATCAGCTTGGTGGCTGAATGACAGTTTACACATGCCCTAAGATTCTTTGTAATCCGAAGGGTTGCCCCAGGAGGAGTACTGATCAGTCCATAAGCAATTGCTAATCTCTCACTATGATTACACAGAGATACCTCTTTATCTTCAGTGTCTAAATCATGCAGGGCAGATTCTGTATCTGGAACAAATCCAGTCTCCAGTAACCTCCTTTCCAATATCTCAAGCTCCTTATAAATCTCCTCTGACCTTGGATGAGACTTGTCTCCCATGCGAAATGACTCAAGCTTTCCATTTACTTCAGTCATACTATATCCCAAGTCTTTGCTCAATCCTTTCTCCTTCATGAGTACTCGTACCTTTGCTACTCCATCCCACATGCCCACTGAAGCATACAAATTTGAGAGCTGCACATAATGCCCTGTATTCAGTGGATCTAAAGAAAAGAGTCTCTCAGCAGCATATTCTCCCAATGTAACATGGCGGTAAATTTTGCATGCGCTCAAGAGTGCCCCCCAAACTGATAAAGCCGGTTCAATTGGCATCCTCTGAATAAAATCGTAAGCCTTGTCCAAATATCCAGCTCGGCCAAGCAAGTCAACCACACAAGCATAATGTTGGTGGCGAGGTTCAATGCCATAATCTGCCATGCTGTGAAAAAATTCCCATCCCTCTTGTACAAGACCTGAATGTTTACATGCTGTAAGCAGCCCAATGAACGTAACATCATTAGGGCGAACCCCAACACTCTTCATTGCATAAAAAAGATCAATAGCTTCTCTTGCTTGACCATGCAATCCATAGCCCACTACCATGGCACTCCATAGGACAATATCTTTGTTTAGAGACCGGTCAAATACTTTGCGGGCTAATTCTATGCTACCACATTTTGCATACATGTCAATAAGAGTTGTATTTACAAAAATATCATCCTTATACTCACCGTTATAGACATAGTCATCCATCCATCTCGCTTGCTCAAGTGACCCAACATGAGCACAAGCGGAGACAGCAGACCGTACCGTCACAGAATCTGGCCTAATATTCTTTGTTATCATTTTGTGAAAAAGCTCTACAGCATCATTAGCATGACCATTTTTAGCAAACCCCGAAATCATTACATTCCATAGAATAACATCCTGGACTTCCAGTTGGTCAAATAATATTTTGGCAATCAATAGCTGCCCACATTTTGCATATATAGCTGTAAGCGCTATCCGTAAGTCCACTTCATATTCAAGTCCCATTTTTATCACCAAACCATGAACACATTTACCCTGTTCCAAGTCCTCCACATCACTATAAGCCCTCAATGCACTAACTAATACAATCCAATCAGGTTTAAAATTCAATCCCCTCATTTCACTAAAAATCTTCAATGCCTCTATAGGCTGCCCATTCTGAGCATATCCAGAAATCATCGAAGTCCAAGAAACGACATTCCTTTCATCTAACCCATTGAAAACAATTCGTGCTAGATCCATTTTCGCACATTTAGCATACAGTGCCATGAGCCCATTTTGCACAAACACATCCGACTCTAATCCCTGTCTAAAAACTTGTCCATGAACCGCTTGGCCAAATCTAATAGCCATTAATCCACTGCAAGCTTTAAGCACATGAGGAAATGTAAAAGAATCCGGACTTACATAGGCCTGTTGCATTGCACTATACATATCTATAGCTTTATCGAACATGTTGTGGCTAGAGTACCCTCTAATAATTGCATTCCATAAGAAGACATATGGATCAACAAATTCATCAAACACCTTCCGTGCATAACTAACTTCTCCACGATTGCAACTCACATGGATAAACTTGGTGACTATAAATCCATTATTTTGGAGCCCAGAAGTGTAAAGTTGAGCGTGGACTTGATTCAAATGGCGCCTGTTTTTCGATTTCTCCAGTACAGCTGTGAAATGGGATTCATCAGCCATGTTGTAGACATAGTTGATATTGGAATAAGGATGAGCAAGAAAGAGTGGCAAAGAAGAATAAAAGCAGTCAAAGATCTTGAATTTGGACGCAGGAAATTCAAAAAATGGTAACGGCCTCTTATTCAAAGGTCCCAAAATGGAGGCAAGAGGAAGAAATGAGAAAGATGGCAGCGCTCTATGGAAAGAGTAACTCAGAGCCATAGCTACATGTCTGTTCCGTAGTAAGATACTCTATAAACCTGGTATGGGAAGGAAGAAGTCATAAATGGTAACTCAACTTCATTTTTGCATGTAAATTGAAAGACTGGACACCTCAAATTAGATTCTGGAAAAAGTACTGGCTGGACTGTGGTAGCGAAGGTGAGATAAATCATTCTATTTATATTGAATAGTTTTTTAATTAAATCATCCAATGTTCCCAGTTAAATTAATTTGAGTCATGTTGAGCTTACAAAGTATAACTCTTRCTCGAAGTAAAACCTAATTCATAGGCTACTCGATAAGACTAATTCGGATTAAGTTGCACTCAAAGAGTATGAATCTGCTCAAACAAAGTCTGATTGAGAGCTATTTCAACATATAATTACAAGTAAGAGTCAAAGACTCAACCATGCAACATCGCTCCAAATAATAAAATAGTCCATCATTTACTAGAATCTCTCAAGCTACTGAATTTCTTTATTTTTATACATTAAAACAAAATTTGAAGTCTCACCACTTATACATCAGACACATTCGTGTATAAATTTAATCTATGTAAAGAAATTATATCTCCACCTATGCAATTTAGTATTGCTTGAATACTACAAGCACTAGGTAATAAAATGGTTGAATTGGATGAATCAGCTGGGGACTAAGGTTGTATGAACAAATTAGCAGACTCATTCATTTCCCTTTTGGAAAATTGGAACGATATTGAGGTTTGCCATAAGCTAGTGCACTCGAGAGATATCACACTTCTGGATAACAATCTTCTCCCCTCAACAAAAGAGATGTATGCCATCATGAATATTTCTTTCTTTATGTTTTCAATCTTCAGACTTTACAAAATGAATAAAGTGATAATCAAATTCATATTTTCCCTTCACCAAACAACAAGAGATCCAATGAAGGAACATGACTGCAATTGCAAAGGTATGGCCATCTTTTGGCAGTCCATTATTGTGTTAATATCCATCTTTTCTGTTTTCTTGTATCAAAAAGAACATAAAAATCTAAAAAAGAGTAGTTTGTAATCAAGAAAATCCACTCTACAAAATAAGCAAACTTAACGTCCCATTTAACGTTCAAAGATCTTTTGGGACACTGTAAAAGAAACTAACAGAGATAGAGAACAAAAAGAGAGCTGAAAAAAACTGGAATAACAATGCCATATGTTTTGATTGATTTATATCCAATCTTGATTATAAAGTAATCCACGAAGAAGGAGTAATAATCAACTATAACAAATTGTATCAGAGCAGGTTATTCTTGCATAATATTATATCTAGAAAGAATTGATTGTTTGGCTTCTAAGTGTGTTTAGATAATCATTTAGATTGTTTTGTTATACATCCTGACCTTATTTTTCACTGTTTTTTTCCTAAATGTGCACACACTGATTCTGCTATCTTTTTGCATATGGATGAGTTTCGTGAGTTTCATGAATGAGGCTCCACCTATAGACCTCCCTTATTAGATGGAACTAATTATTTCATGTGGAAAGCCAGAATGAAGGCTTTCTTAAATGCTATAGATGAACGTGTTTGGACTTCTATAGTTACAGGCTATAGTCCTCCTTCATTCACTAAGGATGGAATTACCTTAGTATCTGAATGTAATAGTAATGAACTTGATAAGGCTAACTGCAACTCTAAAGCTTTGCATGCTATATTTAATGCAGTTACTTTGAAACAGATGCAAGTATTACTACTTGTGAAATTGCTAAAGAAGCATGGGATAAGTTAGAAACAAAAAATGAAGGAACTGATCAACTCTATATTTAATGCAGTTACTTTGACAATTTGTCTATTTTTTAAAATGAATCTATAGCTGATTTTCATAGCAAATTATGTAATTTATCAAATGAATGATATGCACTTGGTGAAACTTACTCTAATGCTAAACTTGTCAGAAAAGTTTTGTGCTTACTTTCAAAGAGATATAAAGCAAAGGTTACATCTATTGAAGAGTATCGAGATATCAACAAGATATATTTGGATGAACTAATAGGTTCATTGCAAACCTATGAGCAGAATTTGAATAGATGGAACAAAGGTAAGCAGGTAAAGAATGATAATGGGGTTGCCTTATCTCATACATATGGTGACAATACTTCAAGTTCAATCAATCTGAAAATTTTGGATGAAGATACAATTGCATTACTCACAAAAAATTACAACAAGTACTTGCGAAGGAATATCAAGAAAAATTTCTAGCCCAACATAGGAAACATACCTCCACATAGGAATGTCTTTCAGAAGTCCTCTCCCTTACTTCCCTCAAAACAATGAGAATGATACATCAAGTCCAAGGGAATTCAATGCAACAAATCCAAGGATTTCGAGTATATACAATCTGAATCTGCTAACACTCTTAAAAACAAAGGACGTGCGATGAAATTATCATGGATTGACAKTGATGAAGAATCAGAAAATCTTAATATTGAGCATRAACAAAATTTTTTAGCTTGCATGGTGAAAGAAGAAGTGCTCAAATCTAGTGTGGAGGATGAAGAACAATCAGAAATAGATGCAGATGATCTTCAAAAGACCTATGTAGATATGTATACTCATTCGTTAAGGTCTATAAAACAAATCAAGGCCACACAAATGGAGAATCTTCAACTTGTTAAGGATAATTGTGAGTTAATTGAGAAAAATCAATCATTGGTTGAAGAGCTCATCACAACTCAAGTTAAGTTGGCTTAATTACTGAAAGATCTGGAGAATGTGAACATTGTTTTAAACAAACTTCAAAGGAGCACTTCAAAGCTTGATTAAGCTCTTCACATGGGAAAATCAGTTGAAGATAAATCTAGAATTGGCTTCTAGAGTGACCCCATAGAACCGGGTGTAGCCACACTGATTGCAAATAGAAAGGTACAACAAAGAAAAGAACATAACATAAGGTACTCAACTTTATTCCTACTTGTCATTTTCTTTCGGAAAAAAGAGACATATCAAGCCAAAGTGTTATAAATTTCGTTTCTTTCGTTTCATGCGATTAAACTAGATGGATACCTAGGAAAACTACTTGTCTTGTTGCACACACATCACTACTTGCCTATAATTCTGATCTATGGTATTTCGATAGTGGATGTTCTAAACATATAACTAGAAACTTAGATCTATTAACAAATGTCGAACCCTTCACTAATGGTTTTGTAACTTTTGGTGATGGTAAAAGGGGAAAAAAATACTTGGCAAAGGTACTCTAACCATGCAGGGACTTATAAGTATGAAAGATGTGTTTTATGTTGAAGGTTTAAAAGCAAATCTTATAAGTATAAGTCAAGTCTGTGATGATGAGCATACTGTTCTTTTTACTAAGAACATGTGTCAAGTTCTCAATGATCAAGGAATAAGGATACTAAATGGAGAAAGATCTGGTGACAATTGCTATTTTTTAAATTCCTTTACTGTATGTCACAAATCCACTTTAGAAGCGACTGAAATCTCGCATCACAAAATGGGTCATCTGAACTATCGAGACATCTCAAATCTATTAAAAATTGATGCAATTAGGGGTGTTAATAAAGTTAAAATCAATATCCATAAAGTACGCAGACCATGTCAACTAGGGAAACAAATTATGGCAACATCCCCCTCATACACATTTGGCAACAAGACATACATTAGAACTTTTGCACATGGATCTCATGGGACTAATCCAAACTGAAAGTATTGGAGAAAAAAGGTGTTTTTATGTGTGTGTTGATGATTTTTCTAAGTATACTTCGATTGACCTTCTTAAAGAAAAATCTGACGCTTTTAATGCTTTTAAGTCATTGTGCTTAAGATTACAGGTAGAAAAGGGGCACAAAATTGCCAAAGTTGTCCGAATACGAAGTGATCATGGTAAGGAATTAAAAAACTCCTTGTATACTAACTTTTGTAGTGACCAAGAATTTCTCATGAGTTTTCAGCTCCCAACACTGCACAATAAAATAGAATTGTGGAAAGAAAGAATAGAACCATTCAAGGGATGGCTAGGGTGATGTTAAATGTAAAGAAATTACCAATGTGACTGTGGGCAGAGGCAATGAATACATCATACTATATTAGCAATCGAGTAAATTTTTAAGGTGGAACAAAACAAACTTGCTACGAGTTGTGGAATTGAAGACGACCGAACCTCTCTTATATTTATATTTTTGGGTGCATCTATTTTGTGCTCCGTGATAGAAAACATTTAGGAAAACTTGATCCTCAAAGTGAAGAAGGAATTTTTGTAGGATACTCTACAAATAGCCAAGCATACAAAGTGTATTTGTCCAGAACTGGACATATACATGAGACTATTACTTTTGTTTTCTGTGATGATAAACAATTTACAAAAACTACTTCTAAAGATGAAACAAATTTCAACGGTCAGTCCAAGTGTGCCCACAGTCACCTCTGATCAAGTAGATTCTGGTCGAAATGATGCCAAAAGCAATATAGTTGATGAAGAAGCAGAGATAGATAATCAATCAACAGAAGAAGAACTAGACATCAAACGTAAAGGATCACCATCTTGGATAAAAAAGGCTCATCCTCCCACAAAAGTCATTGGAGATCCTGAAAAAACTATGGCAACTAGAAGAAAAATTAATTCAAATGAAATTGTTAATTTCTTGCTATATCTATTTTGTAGAACCTAAATCACCAAAAGAAGTACTTCAAGATGAATTCAGGATAGTAGCAATGCAAGAAGAATTAGTGCAATTTGAACCCCATAAGTTTTGGAGTCTTACTCCAAGACCATCACAAGCTAATGTTATTGGTACAAAATGGATGTTCAAAAATAAAACAGATGAAACTAGTCAAGTTGTAAGAAGCAAAGCCAGACTTGCTGTTACTTGTTATCTAAACATCAAATTGTACCGGATGGACATAAAAGTGCTTTCCCGAATGGTGGTACTCACCGAAAAAGACTACGTTGAACAACCCAAAGGGTTTGAGGATCCACATCATCCAAAGTATGTGTACAGGTTTCACAAAGTATTGTATGGATTAAAGCAAGCCCCACGTGCTTGGTAGGATCATCTAACTCCTAGACAATGGGTATATAAGAGGTAACTTCGATAAACCTCTATTCATTAAACATATTGGTCAAGGTATTTTAGTAGCTCAAATTTATGTCGATGACATAGTTTTTGGCTCCACATGTACTTCACATACTAATGAATTCATGGCCCTCATGTAAACTGAATTTGAAATGAGCATGGTAGGAGAATTGTCATACTTCTTAGGTCTTCAAATAAAACAAATGCAAAAAGGCATATTTATTTCTCAAACAAAATATGCAAAGAACATGATTAAAAAAATTGGTATTGAGAATGCAAAAGCTACAAAAACACATGTGGGAACTTTTTTACATCTATGAAAGGATGAAAAATGACAAAAAGTTGATCCAACTCTATTTAGAAGCATGATAGGAAGCTTATTGTATCTCACTGCAAGTCGTCCTAATATAAGCTTTAGTGTTGGAGTGTGTGCTCGATATCAAGCTGATTCTATGAAATCACATCTTGCTGATGTTAAAAGAATTCTTACATATATTTCTGGAACAAGTGAACTAGAAATATATTATTCTTTTGATACTAACTCTATATTAGCAGATTTCAGTAATGCARATTTGGTAGAAAACATGGATGATGGGAAGAGTACTTCAGGCGGTTATTTCTACATGGGTACAAATCTGGTCTCTTGGCTTAGTAAAAAGAAAATAGAACTCCATCTACTTATCTACAGCTAGGGCAGCATACACAGCAGTAGAGAGTAATTGTACTCAATTTTTATGGATGAAATACATGTCAAATAATTATGGTACTTTTCAACAAACCATCACTTTTTATTGCGATAATATTAGTGCTCTTAACATGCATATTCAGCATTATTGCACTAAACATATTGATATTAGATATCACTTTATTCGTGATCTTGTTGAAATAAAACCATTTGCATTGAACATGTCCCTACTAAGGATCAATTAGTCGATATTTTTATAAAAGCTCTTTCATCTCATATTTCTGGATTTAAGGAAATCCATTGGAGTTTGTTCTCCAATGTGAGGAAATATTATGAAAAATGATCATTTTGTACTAGTGATTCTTGTTGTACTTCTGGTTGAGATTTATTTACCGGTATGTGTGGCGTTTCATTTTCTTGTGTGATCACAATGACTTGAGTATTCTATTTTCCATTGCTGATTGAGAGTCATACTTTACTTGGAAGGTTTAGTGAACACTCTACTTGATCATAGTTCTACCACTCCCTATAAAATCACTTCACTAGATGACTACCACTTTTTGTTGAGTGAAAGCTACCTTGAGTAAGTAGTTTTGGTATAGTAACCCCTATCCCATGACTACTCTACCATGGAAAAGGCTATTACAATCTTTGAGTGAAAGTCACAGTTTCCAAAATACGTTGAGTGTTTGAAAATGTTCATATTGTCTCTATTGAATAATGCTATTGGTCAAAATCTCATGACTATATTGCTTGATTTAATTGAGAAAAGGGTTATTATATTTTCCATTGAGGACACTTTCACACACTTATATCTCATGGTTGAAATGGTGATCTATATCTTGTATTTGTGTCCCTCTTCTGATTTTGTTCTGCATAAATCTAGTGACACATTGGCTTTAGATGCTTATTCATTGGACATCTTGAATCTGAATTCCTATTCCTATTGGTTATATTTCTTGATTAGTTATGACTTGTTTCTACTTTGACTTTGTATTATTTTTTGTTTGATTTTCACTATTAGGGTATAAAGTCCTCTGGCATTTCTTATCTTCCACAGAGATAATTCTGATTTTTTTATATATACTATTTTATATTTAATAAAAATAATAAAAATAAAAAAAGAGAAGAATTTTTAATATGTATATTTATTTTTCCTTTTCTCGTTGTTCATGTTCAATACATTTGTTTTTGGATTCAAATTGCAAATTTGTTTTACATTTTTCATGCTGAAGGAGTTTCATGCATTTGTTTTGAATATATAGAATCAATTGTAATTTTCTTTACTCCTCTTTTGTGTGTGGACTGAATTGCATAAATTCCTAAACATATGACCTCCTTTGCTATTTTTTGGCTATAAAGGTGTTTTGTGAAGAAATTTGTTTTCTCTTTCTTTTCCCGAGTCTTCGTCTTCGGGAGGTGATTCTCAGGCGGAGCATTCTACATTGTCATCCTCTAGTCCTACATTAGAATTTTTTGATTGGCTTGACAGATATTTAAAAAACCAAGAACAGTGGACAAAATATAATTCTGAAAATACTCAAGATATTAATATGGTTCAAACAGATAATAAAGAAGTAAATATGGTTAAAAATTGGAATACTACTTCTGGACAGATAATTAGTTCTGTTGACCCTCCGTTAACTGAGATAGCTTTATCAGTAAGTGGAAGTACGATAATAGCAAGTCCTTTTAAAACAATTTCAAAAAATAGAAAAGAAGACTCAGTTCCTACATTAAAAGATATTGATAGAATTTATCAACAGAATAATTATACGAATCAGAAATTACATAGTTTATCAGAACAAGTTAATAAGTTAGAAAGCCCTTCTGCATTWGTTAGACCTACTCAGAAAATTAATCCTGAACAACCATTATTTAAACTHGATAGTTCACAAAAATTTACTTTAAGGACGGATACAGATTTATTAAAATCTATAACTAAAAAATTAGAACATTTAAACTTAGATAAAGGAAAAGAAAAAGAAATTAATATTTTAGAAAAATTAGAAGAACAATCTGATTCTGATGGAATAAATGAAATTAAAAATGAAATAAATGAATTAAGTATTAATAAATTAAAAGGAAGTAATAAAAAATATACTATGGGTAGAACGTATTCTAAGACTAGAAATTATTATCCTAGACCTTCTTTCCCTGATACACAGTTTGAAGAAACTCGAGGACAATTTCATTATAATGCTGATACTTTATATGATTGGAATATAGATGGATTAACTGAACATCAAATTTATACTTTATTAAATGAAATGGGAATAGCAATAGCTGCATATAAGTCTATAGGAAGAAGTGACCCAGAAGCTGCTGATATGATTATAGCTGGTTTTACAGGATCCCTTCGTGGATGGTGGGATAATGTTTTAACAGACGTAGAAAAAGCTCATATTAAAACAGCCACTAAACAGATAGTTACGAATGCTGCAGAAAGTACTTCACAGCCTGGACAAATAGTCACAGCTGTTAGTACCATTCCAGATTCTACAAATACATTATTATATACAATTTGTAAACATTTTTTAGGAAACYCTGAAAAGTTTCAACAGCGTAGTTCTGAGATTTTAATTAATTTAAGATGCCCTAGATTACATGATTTTAGATGGTATAAAGATATGTTTTTAACTAAATTAATGATTAGACATGATGCTCATTCTATGTTCTGGAAAGAAAGATTTATAGCAGGTTTACCTAAGTTATTTGCTGAAAAAGTTCGAAATAAGATTAGAGAAGCTCATAATGGAGATATACCTTATACGACTTTAACTTATGGAGACTTGATTAATTATATAAATAATACAGGTTTAAGCTTATGTAATGACATTAAATTAGCAAATAGAGTTCAGCATGAAAATGCTGTATTATCTAAAGAATTAGGTGGATTTTGTGATCAGTTTGCTATTTCAACTGAAAAGATTAGTGCTCCTTCTAACAGAGTAAAGAAAAGAAATAAAAAAYGAACTAAATTTGAAAAAGATTATAAGAAAAAATCTAAGTATAGCCTACCTACCAGAAAGACTTTTTCTAAATCTCGAAGTAGTTTAACTAAGAGAAGTTSTTCTAAAGACTCTAAACAGACTAGTTCTGGAACAGGATCATTAAGTAATATAAAATGTTGGAAATGTGGTAAAACAGGTCATACGGCAAAAAATTGTAAAGTTAAAGACAAAGTTAATTCTTTAGAACTTGATGAAAATGTTAAGAAACAAATTTTAGAAATTTTGGATCAGGAAGACACTGACATAGATATAATTAGTTCCTCTGAATTTGAAGATGATTATCAAATTAATGAATTAGCTGACAGTTCATCTGATACTGAATCAGAAGACGATTGTATTAATACTATAGGATATTGTTATCCTAGTATTAATGTAATTTCTTCATCTGATAAGAAATTCTTTTTAGAATTAATAGACAAAATTCAAGATAATGAAATTAAAAAAGAATATTTGTTAAAATTAAAAGATATAGTTTCAGAACTTAATCTTTGCATAGTACGTCAGGATTACGTCCTATGCACCAGAAGAATGGCGATTAAACCACCGACTGGAGGGACAACCGTTAATACCGGCAACAGAGGGGTCTTTAACAGTCGAAACTGTTATCACCTTGAGGCCAATATACTGTACAAGACGAAGTCTGTTGAAAACTGTATAAACCTTTAAATAAAGCATTACAATGGATAAGGTATCCGATTCCAAATAAAAGAGACCTATTGAAAAGAACATATGGTGCTAATTTATACAGTAAATTTGATTTAAAATCAGGATTCTGGCAGATACAAATAGATGATAAGGATAGATACAAAACAGCTTTTACAGTCCCTTTTGGACATTATGAATGGAATGTTATGCCTTTCGGTTTAAAGAATGCTCCGTCAGAATTTCAAAATATGATGAATGAAATTTTTAC
>MEJB01000080.1:86649-114021 GCA_001752375.1 Rhazya stricta
TTGCCTCCTCTAACCTCCACCCCGCCAAGCGTAGGTCATCTCTTCTCCCCTCTCTCTCTCTCTCTCTCTTTCTCCCACCCTTCCGGCCATGCTGCTCCCGTTTCCCTCCTCCGTGGCCAACCACCACCCGATACCAATCCTCCAAAATCCAACTCCCAAAGAAACAATTTTTCTACTTATCATTTAGAGTAGAAAATGTTTGACTATAAAAAAAAACAAAACTTGAACCCAGGATTGGGTTTAGAAAGCTCAGAAGGGTAGGGCATTGATTATGTTAGGTAATTTAATTTAAATTGCCGAAGAAGCTATTTTTAAGATCGAGCGTTGACTTCTTTACTTATCCGGGTGTTCAGCTCAGAGGAATTGGTTGGTTCCTGCGCAGGAAGCTAATTGTGTTATTAAAGTATGAATAATTACATGTTAATTTGTATCGGTGTATCTGTAATAGGTTGGGATCAACCGGTGCATTAAAGTGTGCTGGTTTATTTTAATTATTATTTCTTTAGAGCTATAATGTAATTACTTGAACTATCCGATTGGACTCGAAATTTCGAAGTTCATGGTATTCAAGTAGTGTTATTATCTTGTAAACTAGTAGCAAGTTTATAGGTATAGATAATAAACGGGTGTTTATTTTTTTCTATAAGTTGTCGTTCTATTCGTTAATTTCACTCGTTTGTTGATTAGGTTATAATGGCAAGAGGGGAAAATATCAAGTTTACTTGTTGGTTCTTTAAGTCTATAAATATCAATTCAGAATATTATATGAAAAGTAGTTCAGTCAGATGCCATTGTTAATCCTATTGTTAATGACATTTGACGACCAGGTAAACGAAAAATCTAAGATTATGTCGTTCATTTCTTTACAAGTTTATGATACAGATCGTCGTCGCATTGTATACGTCAATCTTATACGATTTGGTTGCAGATTGTAAACAAAGTCGTGTTACGACATAGATTTGCGTTTATACATTTTTAATATAAAAAATGCTACTACAAGTTTATGATAAGAATGAATTATTAACATTCCAAGTTGTTAAATAAAAATTATCTTTTCGCATACAAGTTCTAAAAATTATCCGTATTAGTCATTTTCTAAAGTTTTTCTAGAAAGACTATTTTGCATAATTATAGATCGCGAAACATACAGGTGCATTACCGTTGAACAAGTTAGAACCGTATACAAAATGAAGATGACATAAATAAGTCATACAAAAGAACATTAGGTCTACATCTCCGATTTAACTACAGTCTTTGAAAAGATGGCTAAAAGCGAAAATTGTTCTAATGACGAGATAAGTAGTAAATATGATAAATGAATGTCTCAGAGTCTTCATTTATACATAGATATTAACATAACGTAAAGATTATTTGACAAGGCAGAATTCATTTAAAAAACGACTTGATAGTTGCAAATTATTACACAAGTCCTAATTAAGACTCATCCACGATTCTATTACGTCTTCCCGAAAAGATTGAAAATTGACAAGATCTATTTGACTACATTCAAAGACTTAACATTATTAATAAGGACAACTATGTTAAGATAGTTATAGAAGAATACATCCGTTGACTCAGAAGAAAAGATAAAAAAACTTTCAAAATTTCCTGAACGAAATATACGCATGTAAGGTGACATGACTATTTCGATAGAGTCAAATCGCCAAAAGGGTTGATCTTGATTAATAGGACAGGTCCATTCATCATAAGGTTAAACTTGGTATAAATAATCGAAGAAATAATGACAAAACTTGCGTATAATTATACGACAACTCATAAAAGTCTTAATATAAAACAGATGACAAGAACCAAAAAATTTATGACAGTCGGCTAGTTTTTTAGATTTACATTTACATTGGATAGTACAAGTCTTATCGGTTCGCCTAGCTTATAGGAGGAGAGGAGGCTCCCGTTTTTCTAAATTTTTTGTTAAAGCAAAAAGACAAAATGAGTAGCGTATTTTGCGTAAAGAATATTTAGAAATAAAATTAACGGTTAATAGTGATTATTAGTTGAAAAATTACCCGTCCACCATTCAGTCCTCGCGTAGACTGAACGGCAGCCTCGATTTCAAGATATTGCTCATAGAGATTTCAGAGCGATGAAAACTCTAGCCTCCTTATGGAACCAACTCGTGACGGATAGTTTAGTTTCTCATCAACGACCAGGCACCCAGGCGACCAGGCGCCCAGACACCTAGGCACCCGGGCGCTCGGCGGCCTGAGGACCAAGTGACCAGGCACAGTGTGCCGTCCGCTCGAGCCAGAAGCGCTCGCGCAACATGTGCGAGACCGGAACCGCCTTTCGCACGCCCGGAGCGTATTTCTTTCCCGAGCATGATTGACGCCATCACACCTTAGACTCGATACCACACCTAAGGTTCTAGATTCAAGGTGAATCCTTAGTTTCTTCATTTAAATTAACCGAATGGCCTAGGTTTTGTATTATGTAATAATAATTAAGGAAAAATATRGAATAAGTTTAATTAAAATTTAAGTTAGTACAATTAAGTAAAAGGAGGATATAATTCTAGAAATACGTTGGAATATAATTTAAGGTGAAATCAGGGTCTGTAGATAAAATAACGTATATTGTGATTACGATTATTATTATTATTTTAAGAACAAATTAGGAGCCATGAAATTAAATTATACTATTAGTAGTTTAATTTTTATTGACATGAAAATTCATATTGAGAAATTATTAGTTAAGGTCACCATAGGAAAAACAATGAAGGTATAAACAGTAAATACCTATGTTAAATGAATGTGTTTGGTTAAACAAGTTTCAGATGAATATCCTTTGTGTAATAATATTAGGATGATATGGCACATAAATGTTGTGGGCAACCAAAGCACCCTGCTAGCGAAAGTAAACAAATTTACTAAGGATTAAAAGTAAGTAAATTCTTACATTCTCATTAAYATATATGTGTTGTGGTTATAATTAAATTGCTCTAAGGTGAATTGAATRTGTATTGAATCTGAGTTCTATGTAAGTAAATTCTCACATTTCATTAACGCTTATGAATGAATGCATCTGAATTCCTTTAGGTGGATTAATGTGTTAGATATGAGATTCTATACAAGTAAACTCCCATACCCACCTATCTCTTTTGTTGTGTGTTATGTGGTGGTGATATGRGATTATATTATGAAATGTGTTGTTGTTTGTGTGGAATGTTTTTACATGTTTCATATCTGGTACCATTATTATATCAAATGACATATTAATTACAGTTCTATGCATTTCATGTCATAGGTATGTAGTTAGTGTTCTACATCATTTCTGGCATGAGCCATTCATACATTTAGAAAGTGAATGGTTTAGGAAATAAAATTTTGAAAGGGAATATATTTTATAAATTATAACATGTTCAGGAACATGTTCAAGTTTTTGGAAAGGAGTGTAAACCTGGCCATGAAAGATATGAGTAGGAAATAGGGTGTGGGGGACCGGCGCACCCGAATTGACCATCGGGGAGGGTAGGTAATGATTCACCTCGGGGAGGTAAAGAGATGAAAGATTGTTAATCGCTTTACGGTACTACTAATAGGAATGTAATCAGGTTCCAAATAAAAATGGCTTACTGCAAGCCTAATGGCTAGGCATTACACTCAGTGAGTGTTCACGAATGTAATGAAATGAAAGGTTTTTGCAAAGTTCTTGCATTTTGAAAGGAAAGATTTTATGGAAAGGTTATATAAGAAAATGATTTGAAAGTTTTCATTGATAAAGTGAGATTTCATAATTCATGACATGTAGGGCATATTCCTGCATTCATACATGAGATTTTCTTACTGAGTTTAGTAGCTCATTCCATTTCTCTCATTTTGCATTTCAAGTGATGTTTAGCCAGATGGTGCGAGGAGATCGCCTGTGGGGAATTCATGATACCCTGAAATTAATTTAAATGAATGTTATGGATTAAAATGGTTATTGACTAGAATGATTTTTRTTTATTATTAAGTATTTCTTATTTGGCTTAAATTCTTTTGAGTTTCTACAAATTYGTGTCAGTGAATAAATGGTGACATTTTCAAATTAGGATAAAGTTTCTTAATCTGGGGGTGTTACAATTACTATCCCATTCAGATACTAATTTAACAATTGAATGGAAGACTATAGCCTACAATTGAATAAAGGAGGATTATAGCGTCTAACTATAGAGGTCTAAACACGTTCATCTATAACGTTTAAGAAAGCCCTCATTCTGGCTTTCTACATAGGATAATTAGTTTCATTTAATATGAGAGGTTTATAAGTGAAGCCTCCTTCACGAAATTGTGAAAAATAAGAATAAGCTATATAACAAAACAATCCCAATAATTATCTAGACACACTTAGAAGCTAAACAATCAACGCTTTCCAGATCTAATATTATGCAATAATAACTTACTCTGATACCACTTGTTACAATCAATTACTACTTTTTCTTAAATTACTGTATAATTAARATTGGATATAAATCAATCAAAACAAACTAAAAATAGTGAACACACGATTTAATATGATTCGGCATAAATACTTATGTCCATRAAACCACGTCCAGGTGTCAAACACAATTTCACTAAATTGAATTCAAGGGACTTATACGTCAATCATTCAACAACGCAAAACTTTTAAACATAATAAAAGACTTCCCCTATGTTGAATCTTGTAACCGTTGATARATTCTCTGAATTGTTTATTGACGTTGAAAATTGAACAAAGTCTTGTTCTTGTTACTGAAAATTCTTTCAGCAAGCTTTCTAAATCTTCACAGGATAGAAAGAACATCTTGATAATAGGTTGAACCAACAGATAAACATTAATTATATACTTATGAACAAATACATAATATCAATCATAAATCGAACTTTTATCAAGTAGATTTCACCAAACACAAGCTAAAACACTCGAATTAAGGGTACATAGATTGCAGCATTAATGAGAAAAATTTCTATTAGTAGCGACAAAATACAGCACGAGTTTAACTGGAAATCAACAAACATTTCTTTCCATTTTGAAAGAAATTAAAATGCTTTATTCACCTGTCAAAACAAGCAAATGTTGAAGCAAGATAGATCCACTAACACATTGTTCACCAAGTATTTCTCTTACTATTAACGTTTTCTTTGACTGATACTAACCGCACCCTACCAAAACTTATAGAAGGAAGAAAAAATGCAAAGCTTCATAGATAGTTACTTCAAAACTCAAGCCGCAAATCTATAGATGGCAAGTTGATGCAAAAACTAAAACCAGGTTCTAGAGTTGAACTAGTAATAACTTGCTTCAACAGATACATGGTTAGCTAATAGGTCATTATGACTCAATAATATGATTTCCAGGAAATGTATAATACATTACCTTGAAATCTGACCTTCAACAGGCAGTTAAACTAATTACTCTACTTGCAGATCCCTAATTACTACTCCTGTATCCATGCCTTAGAAGCAAATTTCATGAACATTGTGAAATAATCTCAAGCCTATCCAGCTCTCCTATTCCCTCCCACACCACTGACACCTCTGAATCCTCAAAGGTAATTGAGCTGAGCTCATGAACTGAAGCAAATGCAATGCCCAAATTATCCTAAGTTCCGCGGTGCAGTCAGTGAAAAGCATCAGCATGTGATTCTGTAAATACGATTCCAGAAAAAAAAAAATAATAACAATATCATAACTTGTTAACTGAGCATCTAAACATCAATGACTCTACTAGTCATATCCCTAATTAATCATAATTCATGAATCGGAAGCAAAGTTCATGAACCTTGGGAAAATGAATCACATTAAAACCCCCATTTTGTCCGGGCACCCGTGACCACTCGCCTCCCCAAACACCCACCCCCAAAAAAAAAAAAAAAAAAATCCTCAAGTGAACTGAAACAAAAACAATGTCCAACAAGTATCTCAAATTTTGAAAAATCAGAATACAATCAGTGAAAAGAATCACTTTATGTTGTCACTTAAAAAAAAAAGTTTCAGAAACATCTAAATCTAATACGAGGARAAAAAACAAAAGAGCAGCATTTCCAAACTTCATTCCCTTTCCTTATTGCATCTCAAATTAAGGAAAGAAACATTTATCATGTTAGATGACTTTAGCCAACAATAAACACATATGATTCTAAGAAGAGGATCCGCACTGCTCAAATTGTATAAAATAAGCTGAAGCAGTCCACAATCTTGAAACACATTTGTCATACTATGGAATTAAGCTTCACATAGACACTTGAAAGAATACCAAAAGAACTACAACAGTAATCCAAGACCCTCAACAAGTTCCTAGAAGTCCATCACTTCTATAAAGTGCCCCAAAACTTTAACTTCTCATGCATTATGTTCACATGAATTCTGAAGATTATTTGACATGCCAATAGGTGAAAAAAACTGGATAATAATTTGCATGCACTGGGATACTATCCACTAAAGAAGCACACCTACACATAAAATGCTACCAAGTTCTGCCAACCTTTACAATAAATGCAAATACATCAAAAATCACATAAATCTATTCAAATCACAAATTAAACGTGTGAAATAAAAATAATTTGACTATCATATTTTCCAAGATCAAATTTGAAATAATTAAATGCCATAAAGAATACAAGACTTCATCACTCTCAAATTCAACTCCTCAACAAATTCTGCCGAGCCAAGTACAATTGACATGTATCATAATATACAAACAAAAGACGTACCAGAAGTACATTTCATGATTAACATGACACAATAGCAAATTCTGACCAAACAAATAATGATAATTACAGAAATGAATGAACAAATTAACAAGTTTTGAAAAGTATATGGAGTTCTGGATCTCAATTTTCAACTCTCATCACAATTCTGGTCCTTAATTCCCCAGCTATAGTTACATTTTGGGCATCAAGAAACAGAGATTTTTTGAACAGTTTAACAACTTCCTTCACTTCTTCATCTCCACACTCCTCAACAGCCACAACACAAGCTCCTCCACTCCTGACCGTCCTCTCCATCTCTGCAATATACCGGGCTGGAAATAGGGCCCTATCAAGGTACCCACTAAACCCGAAATCAAACACATTATCAAAAAAGGGCAAATTATGAAGGTCACAACGGCTGACTAGAGGAAGAGACTCCACCACCTCCAACCCAGTCACATCAGCAACCCCCATGTTGTTCAAAGCCATAACAGCATGACCCGGGCCGGCAGAGACGACCAAGGCCCGAGAATGGTTGGACAGCCGATGAAGATTGTTGGCTGGAGCTTGGGCCTGAATAGACGAAAATAGAGCAATATAAGAGTGAACTGCATGAACCCACGTCTTTGAAGACCAGAGGCGCTTGTTGCGCTTTTCTATGGAGGTGTAAGAGCKATGGTTGTAGTCGCAGGTGGATTTCGGGAAGGATCTTTGAACAGTCCTTTTGGAGTGGTGGTGAGGAGGACGGGGGCCAAGGCAGGTACGGGGGGTTTGAAGGAAGAGGAGGAGAAGAATGAAGGTGGCTATGGCGACGCAGGCGAAGGAAAGTTTGTTCAGGAAGATTTGGACATGTTTCTCCATTGTCGCGGTCCCGTAGATCTCTAGAGAGATGGAAGAGAGAGAAGATTTGATGACAATGGGGCTTACCAGGTCCAGCGGCGTCGTTTTTGCTATGTGAATATTTGCACAGAAAAGTGTTGGTTATCTTTTTTCTTTTTTAATTCCCCTTTTATTACTGGATTTTAAATTTTACCAAATAGGACATATTCTTCTAAACTCATAAGCAGRAGCTGTTTTAACCAGTGAAGAAAATTGCTTTTATTACAGGAATTATATATTGACGTAAGACAGATAATAAAAAATATTAAAGATCAAGTTGGATTTTTAAGACTTTTAACGCTTTGTAAATTTTTAGGACTTTTTAAATTTATTTTTATTATATTAATTAGATTTTTTTTATAGGATTAGGATTTATGTTTTTCCTAATTAAAAGATCCTTATACTTGTACTTTTAATTCATTCATATTATTATTAATCAAAATCAAGATTTTTTTTTAATTTTTGGAGAATTTCAGGTTCTATTCTTTGAGATTTATCACTTGTAAACCGATCACTTTTCTGACTATGTCAGGTGATATTAGAGCTTGGTCTTYCCTATTTCTTTTATTCACGTAATAACAATCGGCACTAAGAATAACGGTGATCCAGATCTAATTACAAGAGCAAAATTAGATACTCCTATTGCTCAGTTTAATATCGCAATGAACCTCATGTTGGTTAGACAGCAGATCTTATGAGACTGGTTGAGGGAAAGGTTAACCCTAACCTCAAAAACTTCGAAGGGAGATAGAGGCAGGGAAGGAGTACGAGAAGAAGTCCRTGGTAGGGCTCTCTGAGGAGATATCGAGGAGTCTGATTCTGAGGAAGAATTTGCACAGCAAAGACAAGGTCAGGTTGATCAAGACTTTTGGATTAACGCAAATATTCCTTATTTTTCTAATCACATGAAAGTAGAGGAATTTCTGGATTGGCAAGTAGAGGTTAATCGATTCTTTGAGATTATTGAAGTCTCCGAGAGCAAACTGATTAAGATGATTGCTTTTCTTCTAAAAGCAGTGTAGCTGTCTAGTGGGATCAATTGCAGAAGTCCCATCTAAGACAGGAAATGACGAATCCAGACATGGCAAAGGATAAAGCAGTTGATGATGGATCTATTGTTACCAGTGGACTACGAACAACATTTATATTGATTATATATCGATTGTATTCAAGGTCATAGTTCCATTACCGAATATGTCGATGAATTCCTGTGCTTGTCARAGCATAATGATTTGGTAGAGTTTAAAAATCAAAAGGTGGCTCGATTTATTAGTGAACTAAAACCTTCAATTCAAGACAAAATAAGCATGAAATTTATGTCTATAGTGACCGAGGCTTCTATTTTGGCACTGAAAGCTGGAGAAATAGATATAAGAGGCACATAAGGATAATGAATTCATCTGCAGATAAAAGGAAGAATGCCATACTGAATTCAGATATCATTCCTAGGTTTCCTAATACTACTCCAAAGGGTATTGGTGGTCCTTATCATTCTAGAGAAACAGGCAGTATCTCTGAAGGCATTCAGAATAGAGTTCATTCTTCAACATCTACTAATCCCTACATTAAACCTTATGTTGAGATATATTGCTGTCTAGAGGAAATTAATAGGACAAGGAGGATGAAGTATGAGGGGGTAGATTTTGCTCCAAAAGAGTCAACTAAAGAGTTAATTTTGTCTTGCAGAGGTCTCTACTATCTCGAAAAGAGGAAGGACAACGTCAAAGCTTATTTCGATCGCTTTCTACCATCAATAACAAGGTGTGAAATTTGATTGTGGATAGTGATAGTTGTGAGAATTTTATGTCAAGAAAATTGGTAAATTACTTACAATTGCCGACACAACCACATTATGTACCCTACTCCTTAGAATGGGTCAAGAGAGGATCTCAATTTCGAGTTACAGAATCTTGCAAGGTGCTAATATCTATTGGTAAGTAATATAAAAATAATATTTTATGTGATGTCATTAATATGGATGCATGTCATAATTTATTGGGATGATCGTAGCAATTTGATGTGGATATAACTTATMAGAGGCGAGATAACGTGTCATTTTTTTGGAGTGGTATTAAACCTTAGCRTCCTAGGTTTCCTAATACCTTAGCAGTTGATAAACAGAATGCTAATAAATTCARATACTCCCGTATCGCCTTCTAGAGGACCCATGATTACAAATGAGAAGAAATTTCTATCAGTATTCGATAATGAATGTCCGGATTCTATGAGTATTTTTAACACTTTTAATGTTTATCATATGCATGGGTTTCATGAAAATGAAGATTTCATTCTAAAGATAATTCGGGATCGACTTCTTTGGAAGTGTAGGAAACTGATGTAGGACAGATAATCAAAGATATTGAAGATCAAGTTTGACTCTTTAAGTCTTTAACGCTTTTTAGACTTTTAGTAATTATCAAATTTGTTTCTATTATATTAATTAGGCTTTAGTGGTAGTTCTTATAGAATTATGATTTGTTTTCCCTGTTTATGGGACTCCTTATACTTATAATTTTTAATTCATTCATATTAATATTAATCAGATTTAAGATTTATTCTTTTAATTTATGGTAGATTCTAGTTTTGTTCATTTAAATTTATCGTTTGTAAATTCAATACTTTTCCAACTGTGTCATATATACACACAATTATTATATGAATATATGTGTTTTTACTTTTTTTTAATTTTATACTTTATTTTTTTTTATTAGACCACCTAATATGAATTACGTCCAGAGAGTCTAATTCTTATTGAGAGAAAGGCCTTACCTATAGTTCCTCCAACATAATGGCTATAAGACATTGCTTAACTTAATAGTATGCTTATTAATTATTTCAAATTATTGACTTAATTTGTACTCTAAGAGAGATTAAATACAAAACTAGACTTTATCTTTAACAATTTGTTTATCAATTATCCTAAGTTATCAGATTGCTTTGTACCCTGACTGCCCTATCTCATGTGTAGTAGGGCAATTCTCCYCCACTGGTACTCCAAGGGACAAAGTTAACTTGAAGCCTGAAGGACAGTAAACCATCCAAGTTTTACTGCCATAAATTAGAACAAAATGCAATCAGCAACAATGTAATTGTATAGTGACCGTCTTTGCATTAACAGGGAATCTAGCATAAAGCATTTCAATGCAAGATGTGATACACATATTGATATCTCATTCTCCCAAGAAAAAACAACAGCGAAGGATTCTACATGACAAAGTTCTACCTTCATTTTCTTACATACAACAAAACCTCCATATTCATAACTGCAAATACTTCAGAATACTACAACTATAGATATAGTTTGATGGCAGATTGACATCAAGAGTACACTTGCAGTGAAGTATGCCAATCTACTCACATACTGCTACTACAATGAAATGTATAACACGATGAAGCAAATTATCAAATGCTGCTATTACAGGTCCAAACCTTCAAGAATAACATAAAACATTCTTTTAAAGCATAAAAAATACGAGATACTGATGACTTAGGCTTTGAAATGCTAGTTTCTTACCAGGCTTTGGTGCTACATAGCTATCTTCCTGAGTGCAAGCACCCTCAATGTTCCAATGCTTTTTCTCACCCTTCTCAATTTTCCAAGTTCCTGTTCGAGCATCGCACTGGCTAACTTCCAAGTTTTCTATTTCAGGCATTGCCTTTTCCAAATCTTCCCATGCCACTTCCAATGCTTGGCAAAACTTCAAAGATAAACTTCGCACAGTCCATTTATGATCTTGATCCCCCCAGAAATTGGTCTTCACCCCTTTAATTCTTGAGTCTTCAATGCAAAGAAACTGCAGTTCTGGAAGTGATTTAGGATTTGACCATGCTGGTGTAGTTTCTCCAAAAAATCGTTTGAGATACAGCTCCTGAATTGACTTTGGTGGGGTTAAGTTTTCCAACTTCCTTAATATGTATTTGTCTTCAGAATCACCTGCATCAAGTGAAAACGCCTTTAGCTTCATGAGCTGTACAAATACAGTTAACTCCTGATCCTCAATGGTGCTATCTTCTGTTATGTCCACTTGCAAAACTCGAAGTTCAGACAAGAGTCTTGAGTTCACCAAAGCGACAGCCTTTAGTATTGGCTGGACCAGCTATCTTCAGTCCATACAGCTCCTGGAGATTGGTTCCAGAATCCTTCTGGTAGAAATTGAACACATGGACAATTGCCAACATCCAAGACAGTTAATCTTGGGAGAGTTCTGATACATTTGGGCAACTTTTCTAGGTTCTTGCATTCTCCCAGGATCAATACTTGGAGGCCCAATAATTTTCTAATTGACTCTGGAACATAAAACAACTTCTGAACATTTCGAAGGTTCAAATAAGCTACACGGTTAAGGGAAGAGATCTAGCAGTACCACAAGTCTTTCACATTTACACTATCCAGGGTAACATTTGAGAGGTCCCGCACCCTGAGAGACTTGACTTTGGCCAACTCAATATGCCTATCGAAACCAATATAATAAGTTGTTGTCAGGAGTAATGCCCTTAACTTYGAGTTTTTGTGACTCCCAGTCGACTAGAGCTCTCATTGGCYATATGTCTGCCACCATCATCAAAGCTGCAAAATTTCTCTTCTTTTGCAATTTTAATTATCATATCTCAAACCATGTCATGAACCTTACAGGTATAAACTCTCTCATCAAAGTTTCTTCTCAAAGAAACTTAAACCAAGCATCTACTGATAAGCTCTGAGAGACAATTGAAAGCTGATTCTGTTGCAGTTTCTGTGCTCTTGCCGCGAACAAATCCTTCCCCTTGGCACCAGTGAGTCAGCTGTTCAGCATCAACCTCATGATCTTCTGGATAAATTGAAAAGCACAATAGGCACTGCTTTAATCAGCCTGGTACCTCATCATAGCTTAAACATAGAGAAGCAATCACAGAATTACTGCCATCGGAGTTTTCACCTTCTGCAGCCATCAACTTTTCATGGAAATTGTTGCAGATCCGATCTCACTCAGCAAAAGACTGATCCACTAGCGGTAGTAGACTTCCTATGCTCTTGATTGGTTGAGGAAGACCAGCACATTTCTTCACAATCTCTGTTCCTTTTTTTACTGATGCAGAATTAGTAGGTCTTGATGTGATGCGCCACAACAGCTCCAAGCTCTCTGGGTCATCTAGAAGTCTTGGTTGATGAATCTGTGCTTCCCTTACTCCCATTCTTTTGATGACCTTCTTGATTCTTGATGTAATTATAACACAATTGCTATGGCCTTCTATCTTGGGTAACCCACTAGATCCCACCGACCATTAACTTGCCAAACATCATCAAAGACAATTAGGTATGTCTTATTTGAGAGTGACTCAGAAATTCTGTTCAACAAGTCAGCTTTAGGGGCTCGAAAATCATCTACTTCTAGTTGCTTCAAGATACTTCTTAGGATATCAACTTCATTGACAGTTTAAGATACTGAAACCCAAATCTTCTTCTGGTACCTTTGTTTAAGACATTCATCCAAACAAATCGTTTTTGCAAGAGTGGTTTTACCTAAACCACCCATGCCCACAATGCCAATATGGAGCAGTGTTTCATGTTGAGCAAGAATCCAGTTCCTTATTTGGCAGTATCATCTGCAAGCCCAACTATTTCAGATTGGTCCAAAAACTGACAGCAATAAGGTGTATTACTCCTGCTGCTACTCTCACTGTCTGAATGCCGTGCAATTGGAGTATGATAGGCTTTCAGATTTTCTCGCATTCTCTTGATTTGCTGGTTGAGTTTTCTTAGGCTTCTTCCTGTTCGATAATGAAAGGAAATTTCAGAAAGAGATAAAGGGACACATAAAATCCTCATCAGTTTTTTGTGATCTGCTCGAATCAGGCTGTTAACCACCAAGCCATCTGCTGAATAAATTAGTTCTTGGATTATAATTAAGGTGTCTTGACAGTTTCTTTGCTGTCTTGGGGCTTTTATGCATCAAGAATGAATGATCGCATGTATTTCAGCTGTTCCTGCAGTTCTGTGAACTGAGATTGAAATTGGATGACATACTGGCTCTGAAGCTGGATTGCCTTGGACAAATCATCAAAAATTTCTTGAGCCACAGCACCCACTAGTGCTGCTCCCAGCATTTTATCTGAGGAGTTTATAGAAGCAAATAAAATTATGTGAGTAAGCTTGATTTCATGCTAAAGTAATAAAAATGGCAAATAACTATCAACTGGAGTCTCAAACAAAAGCACATCCATTGCACTCCCACTTTCTCTCTTCAAGGGACACAACTTCTCCGCACTTCAAAACCTCTCCCATTTTACTCAGTTTCAAATTAAATCTTGTATATCAAGTATGCACAACCTTAATAAACAAATAAGGTTGATGAAATGATCTTTATCAGTAATGCACACAATTTTACAGTTAAAGTAAACTCTAGAGCTGGATACTTCCTAGCCAGCTAATGGGGTCAGTAACTTCTGCCTACAAGTAAGTATATGAACTTCTATGTTGAGTACCTATATAACATTTTTGAAGGCTCCAATTCTTCTCTTACATCTTCTGGTGCACTCTCTACAACACAAATAATAACATGACATGTGTATAGTTATTTAAGTCCTCCATAACCTTTCCTCTTCTCACTTTGTTAACTCATAAAACACTTGTCTTGCTATTATTGTGTAGCGGGGAGGGTATTATAGGATATACTAGAAGATCGTGAGTCATTCTGAAGTTACCTTCAGCATACCTATGCAATCTGAGCATGGCCTTATCTTATTCTCTTCCTCAATTGTTTTCTTGACTATGTGAAATTGAATTTCTTAAAATTCTACATTATCAATTTTGTTAGTAGTGAACTCCACATAATCATTCCTAGTCTAGTAAATTTTCCCTCTTCTGCCACATGAAATAGTCTATGAATCAAAGAAACTAAAACAGCTAGTAAAGTCCCAGCTCTATTTCCAGTTACTATAGAAGCACAAACATCAATATTGAAGTAAATTCTATCGGACGATATTTCAATTTTTAAGATTCCTAGCATTCCAATTTAAGATACAATATCCTGGATTTGAATCGAAATCTACTTTAGCAGAAAGTATTCATTACGATGATTTCAGCTATGTAACAACTACTCCAATTTTCACCTAGCAGATCCAAAATACTCATGTCAATGAAACAGAGAAAATAAGATGATACCAGGTCGTCTTATCCCGGAGAAGAAAAATGTCTCGGTCAGCAGCTTCCAGTCCTCATGAATGAGCAACTATATTAGCAATACTGCAAGGATACTGCAAGTGAAACCAAAGATATCTTTAGTTAGCAGAAGAATATATTTTTCCCTTTCCGCAAAGAGAACCAATTGAAGAAAGAGAAATTATACTTACTTTCTCGCAACGATTAGACGACGTAGAGAACAAGCTTCAGATAGAAGAACCATATGAAGCAACAACTATAAGAAAGGTAAAACCAAGACAAAAAGGTGTATGTGTGTGTGTACACGTCTGTGCATGAAAATATGATTGAAGATGTCAAGTGGGAGAATTCTTGCACCCTTTACAGAGCTTTGGGAGAAATCTTCATACTTCATCCTGAACTCAATCTTGCCAGATTCAACTTTTGATTGTCTCAACCAATTTACCTTTTTGAACACATCTTTTGAATGTAATATGAAATATAAACATTGTTTTGGGTGGTCGGAGAACTAATATTGGACTAATCAATAGGATTATTTTTATTGTGGACTATGTAAATATTTTTAACACCACCTGAAACATACTTGATCTGGATAATAACAGTGTGTGGAAGTGAACTTCAAAATTTTCCTTTTGTTAATTCTCAGTCAAAGCAAAAGCATGTCTTCACTAATGCCTTACTTTCCTGAGTGCAGGCTCCCTGGACATTAGATTTCTTCAGGTAAGAGCACACTTGTTACTTTCTCAATTGTGAAGTAAGAAAGATGACATAACAATGCCTTTGTTCCTTTCTGTCACGAATCACCTTTACAGGCCTAGCATCATTCCGTTCCTAGAATGCAAAAGGTTATTGCAATACCATTTGTGGAAACTCAGGCAACGCATGGTGCCTCAATGATCAACAGGAAACACTTAAATCTAACTCTCTAGTGATGTACCTCCCAAGTACTTAAGGAAAATCTAGAACTGCGGTTATCTAATATGATGGTAACTTCTAAACGGCAAAGAGCTTTCTCCAATRTGCTACTAGCCAGTCGGGTTTAAGCAACAGACTAGTGATCAGCTTTCCAACGAAAAAATCCTGAGCAATTTATTTGTACAGAAGCAGGAAAGTCCTAAGTTTTGGCATTCCATATCCTTCTAATAGAAGCTTCTAATATGCCAGGAATTCTATCAATCACAAGATGCCAATAAACAATTGGAGGACAAAATAAACAACTGTAGTATAACTTTATGAATGCTTTCATGTGACTTGTCCATCTGCTTTTCCTAGTTTGCGGTCATGGTGCGTAAAGCATTTCGATTATTGAAAACATAGAACTTTTAAAAAGCAACTAATGCAAAAGTGATTGTCACGCACACACCATTCATCGGCATTGAGTGTGAGAAGTAGACATTCCACATGAATATTGGAAATGTAAAGAAGACACTGTTCTTGCATACCACCTAATCTGAAGACATTGATTTACAAAAAATAAAAAATGTAAAGAATTTGAAAAGTACTAATCAGAATGAACCAGAAATCTCCTCCATTTCAAGAGCTCGGGAAATTCCATGAATGATGAATTTCTCGGTTGAGTAAATATCTGGTTGTGTGATTTCCACTTGATCAATGGCCAAAGCCTGAGAAGACTTCTTGGCCTTAATTTTGAGATCTCTATCGCGCATCATCGTTCTGAATGATGATTTCTGGACCAAGTCTTTGTAGGTAAACTTCTGAGGAAGTATATGAAGCCTCACAATTCTCTCCATCAACGGTGTCGGCGATGAAATGAAAGCAAAATAAGGCGGAGCCAGTATGGTAACGGAGCTCAAATTTGCAGAATCTTGAAGAATCGCATCAAGAACAGAGTGCAATCCAATTGAAAATGACACAAATCCATCAGTACTAAGCCACCTGACCATTTCTGACCACTCGTCTGAGCTAATCGCGGACTTTGCAACAAGACTATAATTGAAGTCATCACAATTTGGGGAATGAATAAAGTTCAAGTCTTGATAAATGCCACCTCGAAAATCTAGCCCAGAGAAAGGTGCAAGAACGCCATGAACTGAAATTGGGCCATCAACAAACATATCACGATGAGAAATCAAGACATAATTGATCTCTATTAAACCCTGTTCTTCATCATTCTTGGTGATCTTGATGTACTTATCATCCAAAAGGGTGCTCAAGCAACTGCCTTGAGGTTTCTTCAACAACTCTTTCACTGGAAGCCTTGAAGGAGAAGTGTGGTACTGAAGTAGTTGCTTCATCATCCATGGCTGAAGAGGGTCAGTTGCATTTGAGATTGCAGAATCTTGAACTGCGAAAATGGTTGTCTCCGGTGAAGAAAGAAAAAGCTCAGGAGAAAATTGGAGGAGAGTGGCGAAGACGTTGAAACCACGCATTCTAAGTGCTCGAGAAGCGTTCAAAGAGATATTTTCCTTGATGGTTTGGCCTAATGGAGTTGAATGGTCTCCGCCGTGGATGGTGGTTGTTATTACAAATGCAAGGGCTACAGACATGGTCACATAGAAGGGTGCCTGCCACCAGTGTGAACAAGAATCCGCCATTGTTGCAGAATGCAGTACTTAACTCTTGTGGGCGTGAATTTCTTGATATCGAGGAGATTTTTCTTTTGTAATCTTGAGATGAAAAATTTGGGCCTCAAGAATGTGGAAGATTATGGTGGCAAGAAGCTGAAGACGAAGGAGGAGGAGATTGTCCAGATTATTTAGAAATTTCCTTTGTTCGGTGAAATTGWTTTTAACTTTTTCGGGTTTATAATTGGGTTTACAAGTAGGACGATCGATTAAAATGGGTGAATTGGTTTGATTAAGCTCAAGCTTAATTCGAAAATATTTTGCTCCATTCAGTAAGAGTGAGTTTAGAATAATTGACCTTCAAGTTGAGTTAAGTTTAAATTAGAAAAATAAAAAAGAAACTCAAAAAACTTTCCTCATGACACAATTCCTTTGCTACGGTATAAGAAATAATTTAGGTAGTGTAGGACAAATAAAAGTGTACAAATTGGTAGCCTCGTATTGAACTATTTAACATAAAGGGGACTACAAGCAATTCGAATTAATTATCTCTTTACCAATTATATCAAAAATGAAGAGCAATAGAACCAAAAATTTGAAAAATTATGGGAAAATACCCAATAAATTTGATGGTAAAAGTACTGTCCGACAAGGGGACCTACATTCAGCATCAATAACTAAGTTAAAAAATAGAACTTTTTCATTCTATTTAAAGGGAACAATCACAGAGGGTGGAATGAGTCTTTGGAGCTGGCAATTGATCCATAGTAGCCACCTCTGGATGGTTTCGTCTCTCATTTACTACTACGGCATTTCGTTGCCATGGTTGTAATTCTTACCTTTCGATTTTGGTTCTTCTCTATCCTCTTCATCGGACAATGCATAATCCACCAGCAACATAGCTTTCTTCGTAACCGTCCCAGAAGAATTCCCCTCATATTTTACTTTGTATTTTCTCTTGGTGGGATTCTAGTCAGGTGGTTCTGTTTCAAATTGGATTGATTATATAGTCGGTTGCTGCCACCCCGATGAACGATCTTGCCGAGTTATGAGCATTTTGTAGATGACAACAAGTAGCAACTTGCTGGAGAAATCGAAGATGAGTTCCCGAGTTAGTTAATGAGAGAAATACATGCAGAGTTGTAGATCGCAGATTAGAGTGTGTGAGACATGAGAGTAGGAAAAGTAACTGAGGAATATGAAGGRAGGCGGGAGGAGGAGGATTTCTTTCTAGAAAATAATAAGTTAAAGTGGCTGGGGATTTAAATGCACAGACTTAGGCTAGTTTGGGATTGCTATAGAGAAAGAATTATTGTGCTGTGAGAAAAATCGTTGTAAAGGAAAATGTTGTTAGGGAAAATGTTGTGTTGCGATATATATATCTATATATATATATATATAATTCACAAACTCTTCATTTTAAATCCCTACTTTCAGGGATAGTTTCATTTTTTAGCTTTCCTTGAAAGTAGTTAAAAGCACTTTCTTGCACAACAGTGCAGTTGAGGTTTATCAAACATATTGATAAGTCTCCCACAACATCTCCCACAACAGTTGAAGTTCACCAAACATCTTGACAAGCTTTCCCCTGCAGCAGCTAGATTTACCAAACACATTGAGAGTTGCTTTTGGGCCCAAAAATAGCTTGTTGGGTTGGGGAAAGGAATCCCAAACACACCTTTATTGTTTTACTAAAATTAGAATTTTGAGAATTATTGATATTACATAACATCAAGTTTATAAAACAGAAACCTTAAAAAGAAAATTATATATATGAGTTTGGGTTTCGGTTGCTTGGGCTTGAGCATACTAAACCTTGAGCTCAACCAAACTAAATGATGAGCTCAAACTCAGCTCAGCCTAAACTCAAATAAGGCTTAGCTCAAATAATTCGGGTTGAGCAGGCCGAGTTTAGATGGGCCTGAATCAATTGACACTCCTATTTACAAGATTATGGACATAGGCTTACATTTCAATCACTCAATTGATATTGAGTTTACTTTTCTTTAAGAAACAATAGTGAAAATTTCGACAAGAAAATTATCAACAAATAAATAGAATTGATGATTTTTCTTTTTCCAAAATTGACTAAATGATAGTAGTGTGTTGTAGATTTTTAAAGCTTCACAAATTCTCTTCCTTTCTCTTTTATGAAGAGACTCACTGATGAATAAGTGAAATTAAATGTTTAATGGCAAACTTGGAAGTTAAAATTTGTAATTCTTAGATGGTAACTTGACTTTTTTATTTCACGTGATTTCTTATTATTGGATGGAGTATAATTTGTTGGTCATAAATAAATTAAAACCCTCCACTATAAAGCTACTCGTGGTTGTGAAGAGTAGAAGAAGAGCTGTCTAAATCCAAACCTTAGTCAATTAGTATAGACTTAAAAGCTCAATTTGATCTCATTTGATGTTGATAAGGAATTGCATTATGCCCCTAGAAATAAAATTATGTCCATTTAGTTCTTTTTGTTCTTTCTGGAGGGTAAAAAGCACAGTTATTAGCCTAGGTATGCCTCAAGGACCACTTGGAGAAAAGAGGCAACTATTTACAGCCAGGTTACAATGGAAGAAAAGTCGGAGCCACCCGAGCAAGCTCATGAGGCAGCTTGTTCCCAGATCACTTTACATGGAAAAAAGTAACGTAAAACAAAAGAAGCTATACAGACTAAGCATCTAAAATAATATTCCCAAAYAGTAAGAAGTCAACAGTCTCTAATTGGAGCCTTTGTATTACAACCAAAGAGTCCCTCTCAATTAGCAACGTGAAATTCACAGAATCCTTCATAAACATAATGCCTGCAAGGACTGCATAAGCTTCAGCAGTCTAGGCATTCTTACATTTCGGTCTAGGGCTTGCCGTGGAGGCCACCAGCTCACTCCTTCTATTATGAAGAATCGCCCCAATTCCTGTAACACCATCATTCCAAGCTGCATCAAAATTCAATTTGTAGTCGGGTTTTAAAGGTGCTTGCCAAGTTGGGGAGCTCCTCTTGGAGGAGACATTAAGATGCATGGCGTGGAGATCAAGAGGCTTGAACTTATCATGGGCAACAAGAATATCATTGGATACTTTAGTGAYATCAGGAAGAGTACCTGAAAGAACATGGACACTACGTCGGAGCTAAATGAACTATAGGGTAAACCCAAAAAGACTGCAAGTGTCAATGTCTTCAGCCTTCATGAAATCACCAAGAAGCTATTTAAAATAACCTGCTGGATGCTTTAGTCAACACTTAAAAAGGCCAATAGCCTTCCATACCGCAACAGAATGCAAATAGTCAAAGAGTGCATGCCCGACAAACTCAAAGGCCTTGCTGCAACGAGGGCATGACGTAACACTGCCTGGGATCTGCTTGGAGATATTCAACGTTGCCTAAAAAGTGTTGATAGAACAGCGCCCGAGAAAATGTTTAATCTTTGGTGAAAGTTGTAGGCTTCAGAGTTGGCTCCAGAAGGTGCSATTAAAGGGGGGAAAAGGTAAAAGCCACTCTTTCTTCCAGAGTTCCGTGAGTCAACAACACATGATAACCTGACTTCACGGTGTAGACACTAGATGGCGTATGCACCCATATTTATTTGTTCGGAGGTAGATTACAACTCAGTGCTAAGCTTGCAATAGACTGTCCTTCAGCAGGAATGAAGAAGACTCCTAAGCGGCTGGAAACCAAGGTTCTTGTTGCGCGATCAATGAGGCCAGAGACCCTTATGTCTTGGTAAAGGGGGTTTGAAGGTGGCGGGGAGGTTACCCTAAACCCCAACCCATCAGGAAGCCATTTATCACCCCAAATCTGCCCCTTCCAAGAGGCTACGCCAAACCTAGGAGGGCTATGAACTGAGTTGAGATTCAAGGACGGAGGTGCATGGATGACATTTGCTTTTAGGACTCTAGTAGCAATGGAGGATGGATTTTGGAGCAAGCACAAGCCTTGTTTAGCAAGCAAGGCAAGATTGATCAATGGATATTGCGAAACCCTAACCCTCCTTGCCCCTTAGGAAGATACAATTTCCACCAGGCGCTCCAAGAATACTTATGGGCACCATTCGAATCCCTAAAAAAAGTGGCGGATCATTGACATCATACTATCCTGTAGAGAACCTGGAACTAAGAATATCGACATAACATAGGTAGGAATAGATTGTAGGACGGCCTATTTTAGGGTTTCTCACCCCCAGTGGACAAAAGTTTCTCCTTCCAACCATTTTTGTGTTTCCACACCCAAGAAGAGATAAATTCAAAGATTTCTCACTTATTTTTCTCGAAAATTTAAGATAGGCTAAGATACTTACCTTCACCATCATTTTTAGTCATGTCTAGTGCTCCTAGAATTTGCAACTTAACCTCCAGTGGGCTAGACTTGCTGAAATAAATGGAGGACTTAGAGTAGCTGATGTATTGTCCAGAGTAAAAGTCATACATATGCAAAGCATCAAAACTAGTATCCGCACTCGCCATGTCAGCTCTTGAGAAGAGGATGCTATCTTTTGCAAAAAGATGGTCTGAGATGATTGGTGGCTCTTGACCAAAAGAAAAAAACATGCAAACTGCCCATCCTATTCAACTTGTCTAATAATAGCCAAGAACTCCTCCGAGCAAGGGGAAGAGGTGCAGTGACAGCGGGTCACCTTGTCTTATACCTCGAGAGGGGATAAAGAAGTATGTAGAGCTGCAATTGATAAGTACAAAGAAGGTAATTGTGCAAACACAACATATAATTAAAGATATAATTTCGTCTGAAAACTTTAGAAATGTCATACCATCTCTAAGTAGTCTCATTCAACCTTATCAAAAGCTTTACTCATGTCAAGTTTTAYGGCCATGTAGGGCGTGCCAGTGTGATTCTTCAATTGAAGGTTGTGAAAGACCTCAAAAGTTGTGACGGAATTGCCAGTAATCTGCTTCCTTGTGACAAAACCCGACTACGCCTCATCAATCACCAGCTTCGTTACCAGTTTTAACCTGTTGATAAGCACTTTTGAGATAAGCTTATAGACACGTTATATAAGCTGATGGGGTGATAATAAATAATAAATAAACGGAACTTTATCTTAGAAATAGACAGAATGTGGGTATCATTAAGGGGGGCTATATCGGTATTATAATTGAGAATGCCAAGGACCATTTTAGTGGTTTTGTTGCCGGATAAGCTCGAGAGACACTATAGCAAGCTAGCATGCAGGGTGTCTAGGCTAGGTGCTTTTGCAGAAGCCATCTGGAATATGGCATGATAAACCTCATCAGCAAGAAATGGCCGGTCAAAAGCGTGAAGTAGTTTTATGATCAAGAACCTGAGGTAATAGGTGTAGACCTAACGATTGCTGAGACAAGGCTTTGAGCTTGTGAAGATGCTACTAGGGTTTTTGGAACCATATTCAATTCTTTCGATGGAGCCTGACCATCTTAGGTGACCTGCAAAGAGTACAAATAATGTTGGAGGACTGCTTCTATAAATGGAGCCATCAGAGTGCGACAGTGCACCACCTACACCATCCGCAAGCCCCAACAAGTTGTTTGTTATGTCTGTAGTGTTGGGGTCCAACCCAATTTAGGCCCACTTGACATTTAGAACTTAGGGCTTCACTACCCTAGGGTTATATATATGGGGGAAAATATGAGTTGTCCACTAAAGTGATACAAGAGAGGGAGAAAAAAAAAAAAAAAAGAAGTTCTTGAGAGAGTAGTGTAATTTTTCGGATTTCTTGGTGCAGCCACAATCAAAAGGTTCGATCGAGAGTCAAATGGTGTCCGTTTTTGCTGAATTTAGGACAGTATGTTCGGGACATCTAGGGCTTTAATCTGGACGGTTGGATTGTGATTCGTTGCCATGGTTTGGGAGAAATTGCTGCTGGGCAGAACTGCAGTTTTGTGATATTCTTCACCCTTGCTTCTCTTGTTGTCTATCTATTATGTATGGAATTGTTGTTGGGTTGTATATCTTTGTGAGATTGATTTGGATGTACTTGTACCCTCAACTTATCATAATAATAGAAGTGTTTAGAGTGGACTCCTCATAARTCTCATGGTTTTTACTCTTCACATCAAAGGGGTTTTTCCAAGTAAAATAAATCTCGTGTATTGATTTATTTTACCGTTGATTATATTTCAGTGATTAGCTTTGTGGTTTAGTTTGTTAATTAACTGGTGAATCATTTGGAAATTATGATTTGGTTAATTGTCTTAATATTCATCTTGTGGGTGGTTGATATACAACTCGTTGGATCCTACAGTTGGTATCAAAGATTGTGGTTTGTTTAGCCGTTGAATATGGAGTCTAGTAGTGGTAGCTCTATGGTTAAGTTGACATCAACCAATTACTCTATTTGGAGACCGATGATGGAGGATTTGTTGTATTGTAATGATTTGTTTGATCCTATTGAGCCAGTTAAAGATGGTAGCGGTAATTCTACTAAACCTGTAAAACCAGACGATAAGGAAGAAAAAGATTGGGAGAAGTTAAAAAGAAAGGCTTTGGGGACTATTCGACAATGGGTTGATATTAGCATCTTTAACCATGTTTCTCAAGAGTCTGATCCTTATRATCTTTGGAAGAAATTGGAAGTTCTTTATGAAAGGAAGACCGCTCATAACAAAGCTTTGTTGATTAAGAAACTTGTTAATTTGAAATTGAAATGTGGGAAGTCAGTTTCTGAGCATCTTAGTGACTTCCAGGATATTATTAACAAGTTGAATACTATGAAGATTGCTCTTGATGATGAGTTGCAGGCTTTGTTCTTGTTGAGTTCTTTACCAGATAGTTAGGAGATCTTGGTTGTGACTATTAGTAACTCTGCTCYGAATAGTGTTCTATTTTTGGATGTGATCAGAGAAAGCATGTTCAATAAAGAGATTAGAAGAAAGGAGATGGGAGTTGACAATTCATAAGTTCTTGTTATCAAGAATAGAGGAAGAGGCAAGAGTAGATGTCCTAAATTTTGTGGTAACTCAAAAGGGAGATCCAAGTCTAGAGATGGGAAAGAGACTAGGACACGTCACTACTGCAACAAGCTTGGTCATATCAAAAAGTACTATTATCGATGGAAGAAAGAAAACGGTAACAAGCAAGATTCAAAAAATAAAGGAGATACTGCAGCAATCGCTTCCGCTAGTAATGATGATTCCTCTTTGATTTGTGTTATTGGTGATGGTTCAGATCCAGAATGGCTCGTAGATACAGGAGCTTTATATCATTGTGTTCCTAATAGGGAATATTTCTTGAACTACAAAAGTGGTGATGGGAAATCAGAGCTCAGCTAGCATTGTTGGGTTAGGTGATATTCGTGTGAAGACATGTGTTGGGTGCATACTTACATTGAAGGATGTGCACCGTATTCCTGATCTACGTCTGAATTTACTATCTGCAAATATCCTTGATCAAGAAGGTTTCCAACATATCTTTGGTGATGGTAAGTGGAAATTATCCAAAGGTTCGATAATAGTTGCTTGAGGTGATTTGTGTTGCCCTTTGTATAAGACATATTTTGGTATATATTCTGGTGAGCTAAATGCAGTTGAGGAAAAGAATTCTCCTAACATATGGCATCGAAGACTAGGATGCATAAGTGAYAAGAAGATGAAAACCTTGGCAGTTAAGTCACTCATTCCTGTTGATAAGGCTATTATTATTGACCCTTGTGACCATTATTTGGCAGAAAAGAAACATAGAGCTTCGTTTTCTAAGAAGTCTACTAGAAGGCAAGGAAAGTTGGAGATACTCTGATGTTTGTGGTCCTATAAAAGTGGAGTCTATTGGTGGTAACAAGGGTTCGAGATTTTTCAGAAATTTCATGCCATGGTAGAAAGGGAGATTGGACGAAATTTAAAGTGTTTTCAATCTGACAATGGTGGTGAGTATACTTCGAATGAGTTCAAGAATTATAACTCATAATATGGCATTAGACATGAGAGGACAACACCAGGTACACCACAACACAATGGAGTTGCTAAGAGAATGAACCGAACCATTGTAGAGAATGTGAGATGTATGCAAGAAATGTCTAAGCTTCCAAAGACATTTTGGGTTGAAGCAGTTAATTGCGTTGTATACTTAATCAATCGAGCTCCATCAACCGCTCTTGTTTTTTATATTCCTGAGAAAGCATAGAAGGGAAACGATCCTACATATTCACATATTAGAGTTTTGGGTGCAAGGCATACATGCATGTTCCAAAAGAATAGAGATATAAACTTGATTCGAAGACTAATCCATGTGCCTTTGTTGGGTATGGTGATGAAGAATATGGCTTCAGACTCTATGATCTAGAAAAAGAGAAGGTAGTGAGAAGTAGAGATGTAGTATTCTTTGAGCACGAGAAAGGTGCTGAGTTTTTGAGTACAAGGTACACTTCTATCTTTGATGTACCTTTTAATACTATTGATGATATTTCTTCTTCTAGTATTCCTTATGTAAATTAGACAGTAAATGAGAATGTTGCGGTAGTTCCTGATGATATTGAGGATGTTTCACCTGATAGTGATTTACAAGATCATATTGATGATGATAATGATGATGATGATGATCTTGATGAGACTATATTTGAAGAGGAAGTTCATGAACAGGGGGAGCAGCCTACCCCTCAAGTGGAGGATACATAGGTTCTAWGGTCAACTAGAGAGAGAAAACCTTCAACAAGGTATTCAAGCTCGGAGTTTGTTCTAGTCACTAAAGATAGAGAGCCAGAGAATTATCAAGAAGTGTTATCTCATGGGGAGAAAAACTGTTGGCTTGATGCTATGAAGGAAGAGATGAATTCCTTGAAAAAGAATGAAACTTATGAGCTAGTAAAACCTCCCAATGGAAAGAAAGTCTTGAAAAACAGATAGTTTTAGAAGAACAAGAGAGATGGCGAGAAGATTGTCAAGCGGAAAGCTAGATTGGTGGTAAAGGGATGCAACCAGAAAAAGGAGCATTGATTTTGATGAGATATTTTCTCCTGTTGTCAAGATGACTTCTATTAGGACTATGTTGGGCTGAGCTATAAGTCTTAATCTTGAGTTGGAACAACTTGATGTAAAAACTACTTTTTTACATGGTGACTTGCATGAAGAGATCTACATGGAGCAACCGGAAGTTTTTGAAGAGAAAAGGAAAGAAAAGTTTGTTTGTAAGCTGAAGAAGAGTCTTTATGGGCTTAAACAAGCGCCAAGACAGTGGTATCAGAAATTTGACTTGTTTATGACAAATAATGGTTATAAACGAACTCATGCGAATCCTTGTGTCTATTTCAAAAAGTTCCTTGGAGATTTAGGTCCATCAAAGCAAATATTGGGCATGGAGATTGCTCATGACAGGAAAGTTGGAAAGTTATGGCTATCATAAGAGAATGCCAATATGAAGAATGCCAAGCCAGTCAATACACCATTAGCTACACACTTCAAACTAAGCAAGAGAGCGTGTCCTACAACAGAGAAAGAGAAAGAAAGCATGTTAACTATTCCTTACTTTTCTGCTATTGGTTTTTTGATGTATGCTATGATGTGTACAAGACCAGATATTGCATATGCTGTCGTCTCAGTGAGTAGGTATTTATCCAATCCGGGTAAAGTTTATTAGGTAGTAGTGAGGTGGATCTTCAGATACTTGCGAGGTACTTCCACGTTGAGTTTGTGTTATGGAGGTGGCAAACCTATACTTGAAGGATATATAGATGCTGACATAGCGGGTGATCTTGATAACAAAAAATCTACCTCAGGTTATGTGTTTACATTTTCAGGGGGAGCCATTTCATGGCAATCCAAGCTATAGAAATGTGTAGCATTGTCAACAACTGAGGCAAAGTATATTGCCGCAGTAGAAGCAAGCAAAGAGATGCTTTGGCTTAAAAGGTTCCATGGAGAGTTGGGGTTGAAACAAGATGAGTATGTAGTGCTCTGTAATAATCAGAGTGCTATGGATTTAGCAAGAGTGCAATATATCATTCATTTACCAAGCATATTGATGTGAGATATCATTGGTTGCGGGATGTGATCGAGGCAAAAGAAATAAAGCTGAAGAAAGTTCACACCGACAAGTGCAGACGTGTAACACCYCGAATTTTCCTTTACTAAATCCGTTGATTTTATGTAAAATGTGTGCCAGCTAGATTGGACATGTAATCGTTGGCTAACGGTTTGGCTTATAAGTCTATTTAATCGGTTAGTCGGAAGTTGAACCTTTAACA
>MEJB01000080.1:115368-134939 GCA_001752375.1 Rhazya stricta
CATGAGAATTGAATGCCCTTAATTGATGTAATGTGTTTTTATGTTGATATGTGGAATGGTAATGAAAGTTGAATTTTGTATTTAGTAATACTTTGTACTGCAGAATGCTATTGTGAATTCATATCATGTATTAATTATTGAATGTTAATGTAATATTGTATGCATTCATATTATGAGTATATAGTTAGAAGTTTACATTGCATTTGGCATGAGCCATTCACGCATTTAGGAAGTGAACGGTTAGAAAAATGAAATTTTGAAGAAAAAGGGTAAAGTTTTGGAAATGTAAAGTTTTCGGAAAAGAGTGTAATACTAGCCACAAAAGGTGTGAGTGGGAAATGGGGTGTGGGGGACCGGCGCAGCCGACCCTACCCTCTTTGAGGGTAGGTATGAAGTTAAAAGAATGAAGTTAAAAGAATAAAGTTAAAAGAATGAAGTTAAAAGAATAAAGTTAAAAGAATGAAATTTAACCGCCTTGCGGTTCTACCGGTAGTAAATGGAATCGGGTTCCAAATAAGATGGCCCACTGCATAGCTTAGTGGCTAGGCTTTACACTCTAGTGAGCTCACGAACGAACGAAAGGAATAGAAAGTTTTCAATGTAAGTGAATGTTGAAGGGAATGATGTAAAAAAATTTTGAAAAGAGAATGTTATGGAAAGTTTTTACAATTAAAAGAGAAAAATTTTTGAAATGTCACATGTAGGACATATTCACGCATTCATGCATGAGATTACTTACTGAGCTTTTTAGCTCATTCCTGTTTCTTACATGTTATTTCAGATGATATGTGACTAGATGGGGAGAGGAGGTCGCTCGTGGGCGAACTTAAATACCCAGAAACTGGTTTCTACTTATGTATATAATGAAATTTACTTTTTGAAGTTATTTTTTTAAATTATGAGGTTTTTGATGATGTTGTTTCTGAATAGTGTAAAAGCCTTCCGCAATATTTACTTTTAAACGAATGTTGGCTTATAAATAGATAAATTTTTAATTTCGAACGGAACGACGTAATATTCCCGGGTTAGGACTGTTCCTAAACTGGGGGTATTACAAGACGTGTTGACTAAGGTCATTCCACGATCATTTTGTGATTGTATCCTCCTTGTATGGGCTGGAGGGGGAGATTGTTGGGGTCCAGCCCAATTTAGGCCCACTTGACTTTATAACTTAGGGCTTCACTATCCTAGGGTTATATATATGGGGGAAAATATGAGTTGTGTAATATAACACACATAAAAGAGCCACTAAAGTGATACACGAGAGGAAAAAGAAAAAAAAAAAGAAGTTCTTGAGAAAGTAGTGTAATTTTTCAAATTTCTTGGTGCAGCCACAATCAAAAGGTCCAATAGACAGTGTCCGTTTTTGTTGAATTTTGGATAGTGTGTTCAGAACATCTAGGGCTTTAATCTGGACGGTTGGATTGTGATTTGGTGCCACGGTTTGGAAGAAATCATTGCTGGACAGAACTGTAGTTTTGGTGATATTCTTCACCTTTGCTTCTCTTGTTGTTGATCTATTATGTGTGGAATTGTTGGTGGGTAGTAGAACTTTGTGAGATTGATTTGGATGTACTTGTACCTCAACCTATCATAATAATAGAAGTGTTTAGGGTGGACTCCTCATAAGTCCAGTGGTTTTTACTCTTCACATCAAAGGGATTTTTCCACGTAAAATAAATCTCGTGTGTTGATTTATTTTACCGTTGATTATATTTCAGTGATTAGCTTTGTAGTTTAGTTAATTAATTGGTGAATCATTGATGGTGAATTTGGAAATTATTATTTGGTTGATTGTCTTGATGTTGATCTTGTGCGTAGTGGATATACTACTCGTTGGGTCCTCCATGTACAAGTGGTGGTTAAAATTGGAAGACGAACCAAGTGCCTAGTGCTATCTAGCAAACCAGCAACACGGGCAACTGTATCGAAGGGGTTTCAGCCATTTGCTTTGCATCCATATCATCAAGCGTAACCTGAGGGCTGGCAGGCACAGACGCTACCAACAAAGCAGAAGGAGCAATAAAATGAGCGGGATCCTAGTGACAAAGAATAAATGTACTATGGATGCCATCAACACCCCTCATCCATGGTTGAAATGACAAGTTTTGTAGGCTCAGATTTGGACTAAGAAAAAGGCATTGCATGAAGTGATACCCAATGAGGCCACACACAAAGCATAGGTGGGGAGGCCATTCATATTGGATCTGAACAACTATAATGCCCAAGGATGGGAAATTAAGCTGCACAAACTGTTGTAGAGGACTGGTGATATCAATCCTCACGCGAAGCGATGAAAACTGGCCTTCAGTCGCATTTAACTGCTCAAGTATTTGCGCTTCAGAGTACTCATCAAACGTCATGCMCATCTGTACAACAACCTCTAGGGAATAGAAGTGGCAGGGCAGACCCCCGACATGGATCCAGTAGGCTTCAGTGGTGAAGTCAGTCACACAGGGATCATAGTTCAGTTTCCATAGAAGGAGAAGAACTGGGTGATTCTCAAAGTTCTAGGCTTCATTTTGTAAAACAAAATCAACAGTGTCCTTAATACAAAAGAGTAGATGATAGATGCAATCTTTAAGCTTTTCAATCTAGAAGCTTCCATAATACTCGGGGTAACATAGTAATAGACAGTAGAGGGATTAGGTAGTGAGACGGAATAGAGTACAGAAACCCTAGCTAGGAGGCGAAACCCTAGGGGTGATGGGAGCTTGAAGTATTTCTTCTAGCTATTGGTGGGATTATTATATAACTCATCAACATTTAGAAGAAACACATCAAGCTGTTAAAATTGATGTTGAAGGATTCTCAATTCCAGATGAAAATGGAAATCTTATTTTCAACACGGACTCAACTTCTATATTATCCATTTCTCTTCATTTCATAGGAGATTCATCCCATTTAAAAGATAAAAACACAGAACTTCTTTCAAATCTTTGTCATAAGAAACTTATTGAATTCCAGTGGTATAAAAACACCTTCCTCACTAGAATAATGCTTCGTGTAGATTCAAATAAGCCATTTTGGAAAGAAAAATTCCTCACAGTTTTACCAACTCTTTTGGAGAAAAAGTCCAAAACAAAATACATGAATCAATAGGAAAATAAATGATTCCTTAGTTTGATTTTATGTATGGAGAATTAATAAGTTTTACTCAACAGGAAGTTCTAAAAGTTTGTCAAGATCTTAAATGTCAAAACCATCTTAGATGGGAACTTAGAAAGACCAAGTCTGAATGAGGATCATTTTGTAAATAATTTGTTACAAACCGTCCAAAGTATTTCCCCCCAGATTGTGGTGGAAGATGTAGAAGACGACAAAAAAAAAAAAGGAATAAATCATTTAGAAAGTACAATAGGAATTGTAAACTTTTTTAAAAATCTCAAGATGATTATACAAAAAATCCTAGCCATCTTATAAAAAATCTCCACGAAAACAACCAAAAAACCCATTACTTCCAAATGTAAAGRCAGAGAATGTTATATATGTCATAAAAAATGACATACTCCTAAATATTGTAGACTTAATCAAAAAATTCATGAATTACAATTAGAAGAAGTCTTAGACAAACTTTCAAATCTACTTATATGAAGTACAGAATCTGAAACTTTTTTCTTGTTAGACTCCTCATAGAAAAAGCATTGCAAATGGATGAATTGAACACATCTAGTCTCCTGATTCAAATACCGATCAAGAAATGAGAGAATCCCAAATTAGTGTCTTAAAAAAAGAACAAGAAACACTTCTAGACATAGTAAAATAYATCAGTGATCCTATCCCTCAAAAATAATATTTAGATAAACTCCTAGTTTCTCTTTTTTATGAAAAAGAACAAAAATATTCAATCCTTCCAAATACCTCTTCCAGCACTTATGATCTCACAAGTATTCTAAAGAAACAAAAAAAGACAACATCCTCATCAATTCCTGAACTTCAAAATGAAACTAAAGAAATCAAAACAAAGCTAAAAGAACTCAAAGAAAAATAACAACTAGACTCTGAGATCATTCAATTTCTTCTCTCCAAAATCTAGCCTGATCCATCAAATTCTGAAAATTTTGAACCTGAAATCCATCCATACAACATGGAAAACTTAGAAAATGTCATAGAAGATTTTCTTTTTGCATTAAGAGAAATTACTTCATGAAAGTATATTTTCAAAATTAGACTACAATTTTCTAGAGATTTTAAAATCGATACTATAGCTTATTTGATACAGGTGAATATTTAAATTGTATTAAAACGAATATAGTTCCTAAAACTTTTCTTTAAGAAACCACAGCCAAACTAACAACTACAAATAATTCTAAATTTCGTGTAGAATTCAAAGCTGAAGCCTTTGTAATCATTTTCGATATTCATATAAAAACTCAATTTGTTCTTGTAGATAATATACATCAAAGTGTTATTTTAGGAGCACCTTTTTAAATTTAATTACTACACATAGAGTAAATAATGATTCTATCACATTCAAATCTAAGAACAAAAAACTTATATTTCCATTCCTAGGAAAACCAAAAGCAAGAAATACCTTGATCTAATTAAAGTTTGTTCTATACATAAAATACTATAAATAATATTATACATAGTAAAATGTTCTATCTGCATAATTTTCAAAAGCTTATTGTTCATAAAAGAATAGACGAAAATCTTTAGGACCCTAAGATTAAAAAAAAAATTCTATAATTCAAAATCTTTTTAGAAAAGATCTTCTTTCTGATCTTCCAAATGCATTTTGGGATAGGAAGCAACACATAGTTGATCTTCCTTTTAAAAATGATTTCAATGAAAGGTAAATACCTACAAAAGCCTRTACAGTACAAATGAATACAAAATTGGAACAACATTGTAGAAGAAAACGTTACAGCATATAGAATCCAAAGGCGTCATTACAAAATCTAAATCATCTTGGAGCTGTGCGGTATTTTATGTTAATCAAAATTTAGAAATAGAAGGAGGCACATCAAGCCTAGTGACTGATTTTAAACCTCTAAATTCAACTTTAAAATTGATTAAATATTCAATACATAATGTAGAAATTAAAAAAATTAAATCGAACAAATGAATTTATGGAGACAAAATATCTTTATTGAAAACTCAAAAAACTCAATGAGTTTCCTACTCAGAGTCCAAAACACATCTATCTGATTCCTCATGCAAAAGAGTTAGATGGTAGGAGTCCAACCAATCTAATTTCAAATACAATTAGGATTTCTTATCCAATCTAGTTTCCTAGTTCTAATATATAATTTAACTTAGTTTACAATCCCTACATTGCCTCTCTTAAACGAAGATCTTTAAATCTTCAAATCTCTTCATACTGAGCATCTTCTTCAATTCAATGAATGATCCCCATCTTCAATGGTTTTGTGAATATATCTACAACWTGGTATTTAGTAGGACAATAATCAATAACTACTTCTTTATCCCAAACCAAATCATGAAAAAAATGGAACTTGATATTGATGTGTTTGCTCCGACCTTGCAAAATTGGATTTTTAAAGAAATCATTAGTTGACTTGTTATCACAAAATATTGGAGTTGGATTTTTTCTTGATTCATAGAAAACCAAGCATTCTTCTCAACCATAATGCTTGTGCAACACTATTTATTGCTGCCATGCATTTAGCTTCTGCTGTAGATAAAGCCACAACTTGTTGCTTCTTTGAAGATCAAGAGAATAACCAGAATCCAAGTAAAATGCAAAACCAGAAGTACTCTTGTATTTTACGACATCACCAGCCCAATCACTATACGTGAATAAATTATACCATTGGATTGTGCACCTTTAATATATCTCAATATTCTGTAGCTACTTGTAAATGTGATTGGTAAGGTAACTCCATAAATCCACTAATTAGGCCAACACTAGGAGTAATATTTGGCCTTGTGAAAGTCAAGTATCTCAAACTCCCAATAATTTTTTGAAATTAGTAGCTTCAACAAATTCACCAATGCCATCTTTTGTTGACTCCAATTTCTCCTTCACAGGAGCCATGATAGGTTTATAAGAATCCATCTTAATTTTTTTTAGAATATCACCCCGCATATTTTTTTCTAATAAATAAAAATCCTTTCATCCAACTGATAAATCTCCAAGTCATGAAAATGAGACATCGATCCCAAATCTATCATCTTAAAATTACTAATCGTAGCATCCCTCAACTCATAAATTAATTTTAGATTATTGCCAGTAAATATCAGATCATCAGCATATATGCATACAATAAGGATATTACCATCATCATTAAACTTTGAATATAAAGTATGCCAACATGAAAACCTCTCAAAAATCCATGTTCAACAAATAAGAGTCAACACGAGTGTACCAGGCTCTTGGAGCTTGTTTAAATCCATATAATGCTTTTCTCAACCCGTAAACTTTGTTTTCATGACCCTTAAGTACATAACCTTCAGATTGTTCAACATAAACCTCTTCTTCCAAAACACCGTCTAATAAAGCATAAAAACCATTAGATGAATTTTCAAGAATTATAGGCAGCAAGAGAAACCAACATTTGAACTGTATCAAGTCTGGCAATAGGTGCAAAAACCTCAAAATAGTCAATACCAACTTCTTATTTATAACCTTTGGTAACTAACCTTGCTTTGAAATGGTCTACTTCTCCAGAAGGTTTGTACTTGGTCTTGTTCACCCATTTAACACCAATGAACTTTTTATCAGTGGGATGAGTAGTCAATTCGCAAGTTTTATTTTTCTCAATAGCTCGAATTTCCTTATCCATAGCAAAAATCCAACGGTCATCATTAGTAGCATCCTCATAAGTAATTAGATCACAATCTGGAAATAAAGTACAATTCACAATATCCTTATGAGATAAATTATTGTCAATATTAATGACATAATCTTGCAAACAATTTGGTTGGCTACGTTCTTGCTGAGCCTTCCAGAAGGCTATGAACTACTATATTCTTCAACTTGCTCTATCTCTTGTCTATTGGATTCATTGTACAGTAAAGTATGAAACTTCAATGGAATAAAATGTGATGGTTCTGGTAGACGACCAATCCGAAGCTCCTTGCTCATCAAGCACATCCCTACTTATAATCAACTTCTTGGTATTAGGATTATACAACTTGCAGTCTTTAGTCTCATGATTATAACAAAAAAAWATATATATATTTTTCTGCTTTATCATCCAACTTCTTCTAAAAGCATCTGGAATATGAGCATATGCAAGACATCCAAAAACTTTCAGGGATTAATATTGGGCTTTTGATCATTCCAAAGTTCTTGAGGTCTCTTTCCTCTATTAGTTCTTATGTACACCTGTTCAAAACATAAATTGCAAAAGCAACAGCTATGGCCCAAAAATCTTTGGACAAATTTTTAGAATGTAACATAGATCTCACAATATCCATAATTATCATTTTCTTCCTTTTAGGCACTCAATTCTATTGGGAAGTATGCCTAGTTACTGATACCATACTTATAAAAAAAAAAAAAAATCATTACAACCATATATTCGGTTCCCCTATTAGTTCTAAAGGTTTTAATAAAATATCTGCTTTGTTTCTCCACATAAACCTTGAAACTTCTAAACATATCATGTGCCTCAAATTTATGTTGCAAAAATTACACCTAAGTCTTTCTATTAAAATCATCAATAAAAGTAACAAAATACTTTTTATTACCAAAAGAGGGAACTTCTACTGAATATAAATCAGAATGAATTAATTCCAATGGTGAGTTTGCTCTTCATGCTTTTCCTTTTCAAAACAATATCTGTGTTCTTTCCAACAATGCAAGACTCACATTTCTTATCATCAAAATCAAGAGAAGGTAATCCCTATACCAAATTTTTCTTTCCAAGTAAATTCGAACTACTAAAATTTAAGTGTCCAAATCTCACATGCTACAACCAACGATAATCAAAAGTACCAGAACTAAAAGCTAGGTAAGTCACCAAATGCCACATGTAGAGGGAATAAGCGATTATGGCTCATATTTACTTTGCAATTAGTCTTTTAAGCGAGTCATTAATAGTGCAAACTCCTTCTTTGAAATTTATATTGTAACCCTTTGAAGATAGCTGCCCAACACTCAATAAATTGTTATGAAGACTTGAAACATAATAAACATCGGAAATAAAACTTGAAGAACAATCTTTGTGATACTTCCTTTTCCAAGAACAGACACATAGGTGTTATTTCCAAGTCTAATAGTGGTCCCTAAAGATGGAATCCAACTTTAGAAATATATTTTTATTCTCACACATATGATTACTACATCTCGAGTCTAAAATTCATTTATTCTGATATTTTCACCAAATCTAGAGTAACCAACAATAAAGACTTTTGAGATTCATCAACTTTAGTCTTGGCAAGCTGTGCATGCAATTGTGTCATGTGTTCCTTTTTAAATCTACAATCCTTCTCAATATGATCATACTTTTTGCTATAAAAATATTATTTTTTTGATTTATCCCATTTTTATAAGAATTATCAAAATTATTTTGTTGGTAATAAAATTACCTCTACCACAACATCGGCCTCTGCCTCTGCCTCGATATCCCCCCTGCCATATCCTCTTCCTAAAAATTCTAATCATGATCCAATTTAGCATGAGTTAAGAAAGTATCCTTTTTGTTTTGTAAATTGACTTGAGTATGTAATACTTTCTCCTTAGAAGTATTATCTAATTCCTAATTCAAGGATGATCGTACGACAACAATTCACCTTCTAATTTATCAACGATTAATGTATCTAGATCCTTGGTAGATTCAATAATATCTTCTTGGTATGAAACTTATTATTTAGAGATCTTAAAATTTTACCAAAAACTTAAAAATTAGATAGAGTATCAATGCTAGATCTCATGGACCCTATAAGCTCTTGAACTCTGTTAATATTATCTCTAATTGACTCTTTGGGTTTCATTGGAGTCAATCATATTTACCACTCAACTATTATAATTTAACATTCTTCAACTCAGGCTTCCCTGTGTATGTAGTCATGAATATTTTCCACATCTCTTTCTATGTACCTACACATATAAATTTATTATATACAAGTAATGCAACTTTCGTCTGCAGGATATGTTTTAGTTGTAATATCTTGATACTTCAGTTTTTGCTATTGTGTAGTCAACTGAGTATTAGGGGAAGGTTGTTGAAAACCAGTTTGAATAATATCTCACACTAGTCAATTCAAAATATGTCTGCAAATGCCCGTACCCGTACCACTGTGTGCAATTATCTTTGCCAACAAAGACATAAATTGGATAATTAGGAGGAGTCACCTGGCCCACTATGTTGCTAACTTTGATACCACTATGTAGAAGAATCAATCAAAAAAATTAAATTGAACAAAAAAATTTTATGGAGAAAAAATATCTTTATTGAAAACTCAACAAACTCAACGAGTTTCTTATTTGGAGTCCAAACCACATCTATATGATTTCTCGTACAAGAGACTTAAATTGAACCTCCTTATATAGGAGTCTAACCAATCTCATTTCAAATACAAGTAGGACTCCTATTAAAACTATGTTCACTAACCCCTTTGGACAATATGAATGGAAAGTCATGCCATTTGGTTTAAAAAATGCATCATCAGAATTCCAATGTTTAATAAATGATATTTTCAATGATTAATTCAAAATTTTGTATTTTATATATATTTGGTGCTTTAATTTTCTCTAATTCAATAGAAGAATATTTAAAACATCTTTAAAAACATTCTACTATGTTTCTAAGAAAAATGGCCTTGAAATTGTGAAATCTAAAAGTTCATTATTCCAAAGGAAAATCCGATTCTTAGGATACTATATAAATCAAGGCATCATTACTTATTGAACGATCTCTGACATTTGTATCTAAATTCCTTGATAAAATACTTGATAAAATTTTAGGCAATCTAAATTATATAATTGACTTAATTCCAAATATAAATAAAATGGAAAAACCACTTCTTGATAGACTTTGGAAAAATCCAATTCCGTGGATAGAAGAACACACATCTCTTGTCCAAAAAATTAAAAAATTAGTTACAGAAATACCGATACTGTGTTTGCATTTAGCTGATCCTAATCTCTCAAAAATAGTTGAAACTGATGCTTCAAATTTAGGATATGATGGTAACTTAAAAAAAAAAAATCAAAATGGAAAAGAATCCATAGTCCAATACACATCTAATTACTGGATTGACACCCAAAAATTATATTCTATTATAGAAAGAATTTTTGAGCATTGTCTTGTTTCTACCAAATATTCAAAGTGATTTATTGAATAAAAAAATCCTTTTAAATATTGATTGCAAATCTACATAAGAAATTCTGCAAAAAGGTGTTAAAAATCTCGCATCTAAGCAAATATTTGCTAGATGACAAACAATTTTAAGTATTTTTATTTTTGATATTGAATTTTTCAAAGAGATACAATTCCATTCCAGACTTCTTGATTTGATGGTTTCTCTAATAGGCAAAAAATGCCATAAAGAGTGAGGCATAAAAAAGAAGAGAGAAGAAACCCTACTCCAAACACGAACATAAAAAGTACGTGGTAAGACACCTAAGAAGAAGCTGCAAAAGTTACAAACGCTGAAATGGAACAGATGACCATTTTGGATTCCATTACAAAATCCTCGAAATTCAAAGCAGTACTAGCAATATACCATCCAAATATAGGTGACATTGTAGAATCCTCAAAAATTGTGGCAGCTCATACTAAAACTTTAAAAATTCCAGATAAGACAAGATATTACAAAAACTCTTTCTCAAAAATCCATTCCAATTACCCAAACTGTACAAACTCAAAGTTATTTGTAATGACTACAATTGAAAGTCATTTTTATGAATCCTTTATCTTTGGAAAAAGATTTTTCTATAAACCAGTACACCCTTCAAAATCTCCTTCAAATTACTAAGGCATTTTAGAAATTATAAAATCCGTTGAAATAAAACATTTCTTTCTTGATGCATCACACATGGATCTAGATTACTCTACTTGCAAAATCCTTAAAGTCATCGCTCCAAGTGACTGAGAGCATGACATTAATTTCTCTCTTTACCTCCCTGAAGAATCTCGAGATTTCCTTTTCACTGCATTTTCCAAGTCTCTCTCTGTTGCAACAATACATCCAGAAGATAGCTTATAAATCCTCTCAAAACTCCTATTTAAAAATCCCTAGAATAGGTTTATCAAGTGATAATTCCCCTGTATTTGCTGATTCAAGTGTTGTATTTGAAGAATTTTGTAACAAAACTTGTAAGTTTTATTCCATTTTGTATTTTTAAATACCATTTATATATAATTTTGTGTTTATAAACTGATTTTATTACTATTTGATTTATATTTGATATGGCTTGCACTACCACTTATCTTGTTCAATTTTAAAATGCTCGACTATGGTGTTTATTTTTAATTTTTGAAATTTTAAATATGGTCGGCTTTGCATCTTTTTTATTGATTTTGTGGTTTGTACTGCTGCCAATTTTAATTTTGTTACCTCTATGTATTATTTTCTTGTTTTTGAGTGTTTTATATTTGTGTTATGCATTTTAGGTGCATTCTCTTGCCAATGATGTGCCTGAGAAATTAAAACTTGAGATCAAGTAGATAAAAGTTAATTGCCATGAAATTTACTCTTTTCACTGAATCTGCTTCCACCAGATCTACAACTAATTCCTCCATGGATTCAAAAAGGATTATAAACTCTGAAGAATTAGTCATAGAAAATTTTGAAAAACCTATTGATAATTGATAAATTCCAAAAGTGACCAAAGATCAAATTTATAATTCTAGTTTCAATCCCTTTAAAGATGATTATGTCATAAAAATCGAAGAATGCTATCCAACTCTCTCAACCATTTGAAACAAACCAGCTCTTTTTCTCAAAATATTTTGGAAAACACCATATAAAACATTATAAATATCTTCATTCTTGCTGTCCTTGCTGTCCTCAGAGACACTTTAGATTCCTTAATTTTGAAGACTCACTTTTAATTTCAGTAGAGTCCAGACTCTATATAGTACCAATTTCATTGGTTCTCCCAATTTTACAGTCTCCCTAGATGATAAAAATATTCTAAAAACCTTAGTCCTTCAAGTAAAAACACATAACTGTAACATGTTAGAGGGCTCAATTCCTATAGCACTTCTATATAATGAATTCGGCTTTTGAAACAAAGGCTCGATTTTAAAGTAGGAAAGATGAAACCCTCCTTCTATAAACTGATTTCTCGCAATCAAATTCTATAATTCTTAAACCTATAAAATGGAAAGGTATTACCCTTCCTGATGAATGGATCTCGAAGGGGATATCAATCTACATATACTGGAAAGTTCAACACAGAACACTGAAATTAAAGAAATCACTCAACATATTGACGAAAAAGTAAACTATCATTCTTTAAAAGATCTCCAAGTAGAAGATTTTTTGATAGTGCGTCTTCTTCCAGCACTATGGGTTTATGGCGACTGTCACAAATTCCTCCAATTAGATCTACTTACCTCAAAACCCAGATACTCCACAATTGACATCCCGAGTTCTAAATCCTCAATAGGAAATGTAGACTATTTATTTGGAAAATTGAGAACTATTTATTCCAGGCCTTGTGATCTTTCAATGCCAGAAAATGAGCCAATTAGTCCCACTTTTGTAGCACTTACAGAATTCTACAAAACAATTTTACAAAAAGAAAATGGTTTTTTGATAATTTCTTAACAAAAAGGAAAGAAATTTAGGATAAATACTATGATTTATTAATACTCATAAAACACACATTTGTTTTTTTGATTGGTTTAAAGTATATTCTTCTGAAAATTTTATTAATTTTCATTTCAAATATGTAACCTCAATTACACAAAAACCTAACCAATGGACATCCCTTTCCACTTCAGAAAAAGTATTGTCGAATCACCCACCACTTCATGGTGTTAAGATAGACTATTCTACGAAGAATAGTAGAAGCATTTCCTTATAAAACACCACTATGATTCAATAGTTGATACTAAGAATGTTATTCTTCAAAATTATTTTACTAATACTAATATTAATACTATAGGTAAACAACTTGATAGAATTGAGAAACATTTCATAAGTATTTCTGATTTCTCTACAAATTCTACAAAAATGAAAAATCTAAATTTTAAGCCTTACAAAATTTCAAAGTCTAGCTAGTATTAAGACAATAAAAGACAGTAAATCTGAATTTAGAAAAGCCATTCAAGACCAACTAAGTAATTGAAAGCTGTACAAAACTCTAGCTAAGGAAATGTTGCTGCAGATACTTTAATTTCAAGAATTAATACCTTAGAAAATGATTCCAACATTAGCGAAGCCTTAGAATCATTCTAAAATTTCATTCGAAAAGTTAACAAATTAGATTGGAATCAAACCACCATTCCCCCCCATCCTTTACAAATTATTTCTGGTCCAAATTTAGGCATGATAAAACCACGGTCTCAAAATTGGTTCAATACTTCATCTATCTATGATTGAAATATAGATGCACTATAAGAAAATAACATTATGATTTTACTCCAGCAAAATGATGATGGTTGCCAATGCTTATAAAACAACTTTAGGTGCTGAAGATAAGACTATAATTGAACTCCTAATTGCAGGAATTTTTTGGTCATCTAAAAGGTTGGTGGGATTATTATCTAACTCATCAACAGCGATAAGAAATGCTTGAAGCTGTTAAAGCTAATGTTGATGGACTCCCAATTATAAATCTTACTTTTGATGCAGTCAACCCTTATAATATTCACCATTCTTCATTTCATAGGAGATTCATCCCATTTAACAAATAAAAATGCAGAACTTCTTTCAAATTTTTTTGTTGTAAGAAACTCAGTGACTTCCAACAGTATAAAACACTTTCCTCACTAGAATAATGCTTCATGAAGAAATAAATAAGCCATTTTAAAAACAAAAATTCCTCGCAAGTTTATCAACGCTTTTAGAAGAAAACGTTCCTAATAAAATACATGAATCAATAGGAAAACAAATGATTCCTCACTTTGATTTTACATACGACGAATTAATAAGTTTTACTCAACATGAAGGTCTAAAAATTTGTCAAGATCTTAAACCTCAAAAGCATCTTAAATGGGGACTTAGAAAAACTAGGAAGGAATAAGGACAACAAGGAAATGCACCTAAAATTTTTAGATATAGAAATTATGGAGGAATCTTAAGTGCATGTATCACCCTATAACATTATAAGGGCATATATAATTCGCATCTTGATTTCTTTGTTGATGTCATGATGATGCCGTCTTTTGATTATTCATTATTATAATTTTTCTTTCATACTAACCTTTACGATGATCCTTCTTCATCGCATATGTCGGTGTAGCTGATCTAGAGGATGAAGTCGATTTTGAAGAGGATGAGCTAGGTACAAATTTCAATAGAATTTGTTGCATTTCTTGTGGGTTTTTGCTGCAGCTAATATTGAAACTAGTTGAGATTTTTCATTAAATAATTGAGATTGTTCTCTTGTTATAATTTGCATGGATTTTGTAAGTTTTTTTTTTTCCTTTTTTGTATCTGTATCCAATATGGGATTTTTGATTGATATAAGCTTTGAGGAATTTGGGAACTAATTTCACCATTTTATTTGACACTGTCTCCGGAAAATAAGAATTCTATGTTCAGAATAATCAACATACTGGTATATAACTCATGGAGGTACCGTTTTGTATGAAATAAATGGAGGGGATTGAAGAATCTTTCTTCTGGGAGTGGTATATACTGCCTTTTGAAAAGTTGGAAGAAATTTAGCAATTGAGATTTTAAATTAAGAAATTCTTATTTGTACCAAAAATCAATTCTGGGGATTTTGTAATGGATTCTAAAATGGTCAACTGTTCCATTTCAACTTTTTGTAGTTTTTGCAGCTTCTTCTTAGATAACCCTGTCGTGACATGTAATTGATTTTTTGGAGTCGGTGTTTGGACTAGGGGTTTTGCTCTTCTTTTCTATGCCACACTCTTTGTGGCAATGTTTTCCTGTTTTCCTGTTGGAGAAACTATCATGTCACGCAGTCCCAAATGGAATTTTTATCTTCTTTGATAAATTCAACATCAAAATCGAAAATTCATCAAATTACTTTTCATCTAGCAAATATTTTCTTAGAAGCAAGATTTTTAACTGCCGCCATCCCCTAAGTATGACTAGAGCCGAAAGAGTTATCGCCTGCCTCTTGATAGTCAGTACTATCACTTTGGAAAAGATGAAAATCCTCAATAAAAGATCTAGAAATACCATCCAACAAGGATTTTGGTTACAATTATATACTTAGAACGTAATAAATCATAAAAGAAGATTAAAATAGTAATGCTGCTCTAGCACTTTTGAGTAATGGTCTGACACTCCTAGCTCTCACTCCCAAGATCCAAAGTCTCCAGATCCATATCTATCACTATAAAACAAAGAAAAAACTATGAGTGCTAGCTCAATGAGTTTCACATGTGTGTAATATTAGTTAGAGAATATAGTTATAAAACATGTTTAGGATATGATAAAGCCATTATGTGACGCTATTCTTGAGTAATTTGATAAACAAGACATTTGATCAGAGAAGTGATAAAAAAAGAATATTTGTAGTAAGAATGAATCATATGATTTGCACAGTTATCATGGAGTAGAACTTTGTAGGGTCTAGTAATACTAAGTCCATTCGAAAAATACGCATGCAATTTCTACCTTATTACATCATATGGTCAATGGTACCCACTATGGTACAAGAGATCGCCTGACCCGGGGTTAAACCTCATAACCAAGGGTACGGTTGTCTGCAATCAGACCTGGGTAACCTAATGATACGAGCGTCTACCCGATGCATTTTTGATCCACTATCCGCAACCCAGTCTTTGATCAAGGGTTGGCTTACCCTGATACTATCATCTGGACTAGCTCAAAAGGTACTTGTACAAGAAAATCAGCCATGCATAGTACCTTGTCTGCCGGGCTAGTTATTCAGAGCTCGCCAATTGAGTACTCAATTCCAATTTGTCTATTCATCAATTAATGCACTAGTAATCTCAAAAACATTTTGAACATAATTTAGTTAAAAAAATCAATTGATAGAGATCATCAGTATGTCATTCATGATTTGAAAACTTTCCTCCAATAGTTTTTCATAAATTTTGCAATAATAAATTTCAAAAAAAGAAGATTTGATCAATGTCATAAAATAGTATGTTCAGAAATTAATTTCGAGGAAATCTAATTTTGCAATTTATGTGAAAAATAATTTTAGAGAAAATTTGAAATATATTTTGGAATAAAGCAGCTGATAAGGAATGATATTATGTCTAGAGTACACTTAAATAAAATAGGCAAGTTTGCGGATAAAAGACAGAGGAGCTCACCTAAGACTTGATTAATCAGAAAAGTTTTACTGTCAGGTGCTATCTAAAATCATTCATAAGAATCTCTTTAGTAATAAATCATATTCATCACACAAAAGTTTTTCTAAATAAACCCGCCCTAGACATTAACTCGGTCATTATGATAATCAAATTTATTTTAGAAATTTATTAGGGTTTATAGATGCGAAAGCTTACATGCAAAAGAATATTCTAGGATTTTATGGGAATAGATATAACTAAGGCTACGATGATAATTTGAGTTGTAACCAACTTAGAAATTGATCCTAAAATGTAAAAGTATCTAATTGTATAGTATAGAAAATAGAAAATGCGTTACTCAGAAATTTTAGGGTAAAAATGGTAAGTTTGAAACCAATTTTATAGAAATCGATAGCCTAAAATGTTTGGAGTATTACTCTCTCAATCCTTCATGTTTCTTAATGGATTTGGTGCCAAAATTCTCTTAAAATGATAAGGTTTAGAACCATGTAAATATCTAAGTCTAAGAAGGTTCGAGCATATACCAATTTTGAATGGAATAAGGGTTTCATGTGTGATCGGCCAAAACTAACCTTACTTCAAAAATTAACTTATATCTTTTTATAAGCTCAAATTAAGTGAAATTCGTACTAAAATGTTATAATATTCGTGGCTTTTCAGTCATATATCACCATCAGAATTCCACTGAATAATAAGGCTTCTATACTGAATTTAGTGTGGCAAAACTTCCTGGTTCAGCCAGAAAAATAATGCAAAAATAGTCATATTTTAAGTTTTTTTGGAGTTCTGAATACTTTATTTCATTATACTTCCAAAAGATTCAGGTTGCCATCCCTTAATTTAAGTGACAGTAGAAAGTTATATTCTAATCTCAAATTTGTCATATAAAAAGAAAGTGAAAAGAGCAAATGCCTTATACTCACTATGTTTTCCTATATCCATATGTATGTCTCTTTTTATCATTTTCATCCTTTCTTTTCTCTAAGCATAACATAACTTAACCTCACCTAATTTATAGGGTATTATAAACTTACCAACCTGCAAATTTTGCAGTACGAAAATGGATTGAAGTCTAGTTTTCTTTTGCAAGTGATGAACGTACAAGAGCGTGAAGTGTAACTGGTTGCTGCTATGCACTCTTCCTCACTTCATTCTACGTTTTTGGCTGAAATTTCAGTAGTGTCTTGACGGGTTAAAGGAAAAAAAAGAGGTGTGTRTTCTGAATTTTTGTAGAGTGAAAGGAAGATGGGCGTTTGCTATTTGAAAGTGTAAATCTCAGCTGAATGTTAATTCTAGAAGGAGGGAGGCAATCAGTTAAGTAGAAAGGGTTGAGGGTAGGCTTAGATCAGCTTTTATAGCAATTCTAGAAGGAGAGGAATTGACCAGAAAAGAAAGAGGAAAAGAAAGTTTACRGCTATAACTAGAGTTAAAATTCAAATTGAATTCTTAAAAATCTATGCTCTTGCCACATGTATAGGGCAAGTGTCATCATATCAGTTAAGCCGTCTAAAATTCAGACAACACCATTGATAACTGTCACATTTCTAGCTAATATGCCACACAATTTGATCAACACATGCAAGGGAATGTGAGCTGTTATTCTTAGGCTTTAAGCTCTCCGACGGACAGCATTTCAGCTGAAGTTTCACCACCATTTGGTTATGAATTAGTGGAGATTTAAAGGTGTGAATTAAATTTGAAAATTGGAGAACAATTAACCGAGTTTTGGAAAGGTAAGCTCAACTGGATGATAACAGGAAATTATAATGGAAATATGAAGTTTTAGAAAGGAACTTTAGATTAAAAATTGAAGCTAATAAAGCTGTAAATCAGTTAGAGGAGAGGAAGAAGAAGTAGAATAGACAGATTATATGCATGCAAGAAGATAAAAAATTTTATCTAGTAGGATTTAATCTATAGTCTTAAATTATAAATTGACGCTCTTAGTTAATAATTATATAGTGTTGTCATTAGCATTTTTTTAACTTTTGTCATATCAAATCATCAACTTTTATCATTTCTAAACTACTCTCTTAATTAACCTTAATACTCAAATCTTGTTAAGTGCTAAGAAGAGGTTTTAAGATTAAGAATGAGGTGAATCTTCGTAAGTACTACACATTTAAGTGGTTTTGTTTTTTCAAATTTAAGGGATTTAATGTTATTCTATTTTTTTACCAAAAGAATAGTTTAAAAATAAATAAAAGTTAATTGATTAATATGTCAAATGGTACTAATATCTATGGAAGGAAGCTATTAACTAAGGACGTAGATTTAGCATTTAGAAATATACATTTATCCTATTCCTTAATCAAATTTATTTTTATAAATAATTAAAAGAACTTTCCTTATTAAATTAAAATAATATACACATCTAATCATTATATTGTAAGAAAATTCATATATTGTTGGGCAATAATTACAATATATATAACAATGCCTATAATGAAGACGAAAAATACATATAAATTACATTATCGATAATATTACTGATTTAGGTAATTTGTAAAATAAATATTCTTTGCATGAACTTGTGAAGTAAATATGTTTAGAATTAATAAATAAGAATTGATAAACATGATAAATTAATTGAGACACCAATGTAATTCAAAACTTATTCTGGAAATTGTTGATTTTCAATTATTTAAAAGGATAATTTTGGTCCGTTGGAACAAGTCCACTTTGATTACAAGACAATTTAGGGCCAAAATGCCTATGTTTTTCCCTTCAGGGGCCAAAATAACATACTCCTACATTTCGAAGAGAAGAATACGAGTTTTGTAGAATGTGATATACAATTACTTAATGATAGAATCCAAACAATTCAAGTTAACTTCAATTCCTCGTTCCTTCTTTCCTACTTTGCTAAAAACTATCCAAAAGATAGGCCAAAACATAACGGAGAATGTGTCTAGTAGATATCCATTCTACTAGATTGTGCCATTCATTAGAAGATTTTGTAAATTTTTCCTCGAGGTTTTAAGTTGTCCTTTATCCCTGTCCCTTTTCGCCATTGCACCAGCTTTTCAAAGGAACCCATTCTTCCTTTCATGCTTGAATTTCTTGTCAGAATCCAAAAGGAGCTCAAAAAACAAACAAACAAACAGGAAAGAGGATCCTAAAACATCAMAAAATTGATACAATGGAYAAATATACWTAAATTACCYYMAAWTKRAMMAAMCMWTKGSMRRAAAAWYYTYCWAAMMARRAMSGRAMMAAAAA
>MEJB01000080.1:134958-200773 GCA_001752375.1 Rhazya stricta
CYKGRRMCYKGGSYKGRRSMAWTYMRGSSKTTTWRSYTYYTKKKKTTYMCATCTTGCATTAAAGCATTTCAATGCAAGYTGTGATTTRCATATTGATATCTCGTTCTCCCAAGAAAGACAGCTGTGAAGGATTCTACATGACAAAGTTCAACCTTCATTTTCTTACATACAACAAAACCTCCATATTCATAACTGCAAATARTTCAGAATGCTACAACTATAGATGTAGTTTGWTGGCATAATGACATGTAGATWACGTGTTCAAAGCTCTCTAAGAGTACACTTGCWGTGAAATATGCCAATCTACTCACACATTGCTACTACGATGAAATGCATAACCCAATCAAGCAAATTACCAAATGCTGCTATTACAGGTCGAAACCTTCAAGAATACMATAAAACATTGTCTTAAAGCATAAGAAATACGAGATACTGGTCATTTTAGGCTTTGAAATGCTAGTTTCTTGCCATGCTTTGGTGCTAGATATCAATCTTCCTGAGTGCAAGCACCCTCTATGTTCCARTTCTTCTTCTTATTCTTCTCAATTTTGCAAGATCCTGATCCCTGAAAATCGCAAGGAAAGGTCGCCAATGAATTGCACTGGCTAACTTCCAAGTATTTTAGTTCAGGCATCGCATTTTCCAAATCTTCCCATTTCACTTGCAGTGCTTGGCAAAACTTCAAACATAAACTTCTCACRGTCCAYCTATGRTCTTCATCTCCCCAGAAATTGGTATTCATCCCTTCAATTCTTGAGTCTTCAATGCAAAGAAACTGCAGTTGCGGAAGTGATTTAGGCTTCAACCATGCTGGTGTAGTTTCTCCAAAAAATCGTTTGAGATACAGCTCCTGAATCGACTTTGGTGGCGTCAATTTATCCAACTTCCTTAATATGTCTTCATCTTCAGAATCACCTGCATCAAGTGAAAACACCTTTAGCTTTGTGAGCTGTTCCAATACAGTTAACTCCTGATCCTCAATGGTGCTATCTTCTGTTATGTCCACTTGCAAGACTCGAAGTTCAGTCAGAGTCTTGAGTTCACCAAGGCGACAGCCTTTAGTATTGGCTGGACCAGCTATTTTCAGTCCATACAACTCCTGGAGATTGCTGAGTCTCCGGARTCCTTCTGGTAGAAATTGAAGACATGGACAGTTGCCAACATCCAAGACAGTTAATCTTGGGAGAGTTGTGATACATTTTGGTAACTTTTCTAGGTTTTTGCATTCACCCAGGATCAATACTTGKAGGCCCCATAATTTTCTAATTGACTCTGGAACATAGAACAACTTTTGMACATTTCGAAGGTTCAAATAAGCTAGGCGTTTAAGGGAAGAGATCCAATACCACAAGTCTTTCACATTTATACTRTCCAGGATAACATTTGAGAGATCTAGCACCCTGAGAGACTTGATTTTGGCTAACTCAATTTGCCTATCGAAACCAATATAATGGGTTGTRGTCAGGAGCAATGCCCTTAACTTTGWGTTTCCACRAAGGGACTGGAACAATGTCTCATTTGTGACTCCCAGTCGACGAGAGCKCTCGTTGGCAATATGTCTGCCACCATCGTCAAAGCTACAAAAATTCTCTTCTTTTGCTATTTTAATCGTCATATCTCGAACCATGTCATGAACCTTACAKGTATAAACTCTSCCATCAAAGTTTCTTCYGCAWGAAACTTCAACCAAGCATCTACTGATAAGCTCTGAGAGACAATCGAAAGCTGMTTCTGTTGCAGTTTCAGTGCTCTTGYCTCGAACAAATCCTTCCCCTTKCCACCARCGAAKCAGCTGTTCAGCATCRACCTCGTGATCTTCTGGATAAATTGAGAAGCACAATAGGCACTGCTTTAATTGGCTTGGGAGCTCATCATAGCTTAAACGTAGAGAAGCAATCACAGAATTACTGCCRTCAGAGCTTTCGCCTTCAGCATYCGTCAACTTTTCATGGAAATTGTTGCAGATCCGATCCCACTCAACAAAAGACTGATCCASTARTGATAGTAAACCTCCTATGCTCTTGATTGCTAGAGGAAGACCACCACATTTTTTCACAATCTCTTTTCCTTTTTCTACTAATTGAGAATTAGTAGGTCTTGATGCGACCCCACAGAACAGMTCCCAGCTCTCTGTTTCATCAAGAAGTCTTGGCTGATGAATTCGTGCTTCCCTGACTCCCATTCTTTTGACGACTTTCTTGATTCTTGATGTAATTATAACACAGTTGCTATGGCCCTCTATCTTGGGTAACACACTRGATATCCGTTCCCACCAACCATCAACYTGCCAAACATCATCAAAGACAATYAGGTGTGTCTTRTTTGAGAGTGATTCWGAAATTCTGTTCAACAAGTCAGCTTTAGGGSCTCGACAATCATCTACCTCTAGTTGCTTCAAGATACTTCTTAAGATATCAACTTCATTGAMAGTTTGRGATACTGAAACCCAAATCTTCTTCTGGAACCTAGGTGTAAGACTTCCATCCCGAAAAATCATTTTTGCAAGAGTGGTTTTGCCTAAACCACCCATGCCCACAATGGCAATACGGAGCAGTGGCTCGTSTTGAGMAAGAATCCATTTCCTTATTTTGGCTGTATCATCTGCTATCCCAACTATTTCAGATTGTTCCACATACTGACAGCAATAAGGTGCACYACTCCTGCKGCTGYTCTCACTGTCTGACTGCCCTGCAATTGGAGTATAATAGGCTTTCAGATTTTCTCGCAGTYCCTTGATTTKCWGRTTGAGTYTTTTTAGSCTTCTTCCTGTTCGATAAYGAAAGGAAATTTCAGAAAGAGATAAAGGGAAACAGAAACTCCTCAACAATTTTTGGTGATCTGCTCGAATCAGRCTRTCAACCACCAAGTCATCWGCAGCATAAATTAGTTCTTGCAGTTCAGTTAAGGTTGTCTTAACAGTTTCTTTGCTTTCTTGGGGCTTTTGTGCATCAACAGCGAATGATCGCATATATTTTAGCTGTTCCTGCAGCTCTKTGAACTGAGATTGAAATTGGATGACATACTGGCTGTGATGCTGGATTGCCTTGGACAAATCTTTTACAATYTCTTGAGACAAAGCACCTAGTGCTGCTCCCAGCATTWTATCTGAGGGGTTTATAAAAGAAAATAAAATTATATTAGTAKGCTTGTCTTCATGCTAAAGGAATAAAATGGAAAATARCTATCRACTGGAGTATCAGACAAAAGCATATCCATTGCACTCTCACTTCCTCTCTTCTCTTCGAAACCTCTCTCATTTTACTCAATTTCAAATAAATCTTTTATATAAAGTATGCACAACCTTAATAAAGAAATAAGGTTGATGACATGATYTTTATCAGTAAAGCACACAATTTTCCAGTTATGAAAACCGTGGAGCAGGAACCTTCCTGGCTGTCTAATGGGGTCTGTAACTTCTGCCCTCCAAAAGTTTCGAGTTTCATAGTCAAAAACAAATATCATATAAAGTTTAAAACTGCCTACAATCTTCTTTTACATCTTCCAGTGCCCTTTCTACAAYGCAAATAATAACAAGACGTGTRTATGTTTATTTAAGTCATCCATGACATTTCCTCTTCTAACTCCCTTAACTCCAACAATAATACATAAACACTTGTCTTGTTATTATTGTGTAACGGAGAGGGAATTAGAGGATGTATTAAAAGATCTTGAGCCATTTCTGAAGTTAGTTAATTTTCGGCATACCTAYGCAATCTGAGCATAGCCTTATTTTGTTCTCTTCCTCAACAGTTTTCTTGACTATGTGAAATTGAATTTCTCAAAATTCTGTATTATCAGTCTTTTTAGTAGTGTACTCCACTTAATCACTCCTACCAGTAAAATTTCCCTTTTCTGCCACATAAAATAGTCTATGAACCAAAGGAACTAAAACAGCRAGTAAAGTCCCAGCTCTATTTCCAGTTATTATAAAAGCACAAACATCAATATTGAAGTAAATTCCATCGGAAGATATKTAAATTCTTGAGCTTCCTAGTATTCTAAATTAAGATMCAATATTCCTGGATTTGGATTGAAATCTACTTTAGCAGAAAGTATTGATTTCCATGATTTCAGTTATATAACAAATACTCCAATTTTCACCTAGCAGATCCAAAATATACTCATGTGATGAAACAAAGAAAATAAGATGATACCAGGTCGTTTTATCCCAGAAAAGAAGAATGTCTTGGTTGGCAGCTACCAGGCCTCATGAATTAGCCACCATACTAGCAGCGCGGCGCCTCTGCAAAACTTGGAAATATCTTTGGTTATCGGGAGGATATATTTTTCCCTTTCTGCACAGAGAACGATTTGAAGAAAGTAAAACTTTACTTACTTTCTGGCAACAATTAGACGATGTAGAAAACAAGCTTYAGATAGAAGACCCATGAAGCAAACAGCTACACGAAAGGTAAAACCAAGATATATAGCTGCATGTGTATKTGTGTGTGCGAAGATATGATTGAAGATGTCAAGTGGGAGTATTATTCTGAACTGGACATGTCCGAAGATGGTTCTCTATTAATTAGACCTCATGTACCCTTTACAGTGCTAAAAGTATATAGCTTTGCTAGATTCTTYATACATTATCTGAATTCAATCTTGTCCATTTCAATTTTGAAAGATTCGACTATTCATTMTCTCAACCAATGAAATTAACCTTTTGAYCAYGTCTGTTGGATATATATGAATTAGTAACATTGTTTTATGATTGGGAGGGACGTAAATATAAAAAAGATGAAATACACCGAGAACTAATATTGGATTAATCAATAGGATTATTCTTTTTCCRGACTATGTATATTTTTTTATGCCATAGAACTAGCACCGCGTGAAACATGCTTGATCAGGGACTGCTTTTCCAAGATGCTTTTGTAAATTCTCAATCAAAGCAAAAGCAAGTCTTCCACTAATGCCTTACTTTCATGAGTGCATGTTCCACTTGGTCAGATTTCTTCAGCTATGACAAGGGGGATTTTCTCAATTGTGAAGTAAGAAAAATGACATGGCAATGACTCTGCTCCTTCGTCTGTCATGAATCATCATAGGCTAGCATCATTCCATGCCAAGAACCCCACAAGATTATTACAATACCATTTGTGAAAGCGCAGGCAACGCATAGTGCCTCAACGATCGATAGAAAATACTTAAATCTAATTTTCTAGTGCTGTACCTCCCAAGTATTTAAGGAACATCCAGAGCTACTTAGGTGGTTATCTAATATGATGGTAACTTCTAAATGGCAAAGAGCTTTCTGCAGTATRTGTTACTATCGAGCTGGGTTTATGAAGCAGGAAAGTCCTTCCAAGTTTTAGCATTCCATATCCTTCTAATAGAAGCYTTTAATATGCCAGGAACTCTATCAATCCTAAGATGCCAAAATAAAGGAGTGGCCCTTGCAGTATAACTTTATGGAAGCTTTCATTCGACATCTCCATCTGYGTTTACTAGTTTGTGGTGATGGTGCGTAAAGCATTTCCATTATATGCGACTTTGACATGAATTGAATATAAAATCTTACAAAAACAATTAATGCAAAAGTGATTGTTAAAAGGATTTGAAAGATGTCGATATATAGTAGGAGAAATTCTATATTTGYATGTTAATTGAAGATTATATAACTTCCTAGGTATATATTATGAAATCTATAAATTTATATGTCGAAATTCATGGGTTGGGGATCTTTCRATACACTTTCCTACTACACTTTATGTTACACATTTTTATTCAYCAATTAGAACACGASTTGTATATATCTTAACTCATTTAATATTTTTCTTCTTCTATTTTAAAAATTAAAATATATACGTATCAGACTTTAATAGATAAAGTAGGAAAATGTAGCAGGAAAATATAGTARAAGATACGAAGCCAAAATCATGCCTAGTAAATATATATGCTGAAATCATGTTATCAATGAATCAATTAAGCCTCAATATCCTGCAATCAAGCGTCAGTGATTGCTCAATATGCCCCTCACAAACTAGGACTACGTGCACAACAAAGGCCTAGTTTGCTTCTCAAATGATGAAAGGATGTCTYGGTTAAGGACCTTGCAAAGATATCAGCTATCTGTTGTTGAGAAGAAACATAGTTGGTTTGAAGGGATCCATTGGCTAGCTTTTCACAAACAAAATGATAGTCAATCTCAACCCGTTTAGTACGAGCATAAAATACAGAAGACAATAAGCTGGAAATCTGATATATTGTCACAAAACTGCAAGGTGGTTGAGACGAGCTTACACCTCTTGTAGGATGTAGGACAAACATGTTAGTTCCGCAGCAATGGAAGCAAGGGCTCGGTATTTAGCTTCGGCACTAGAGTGAGCAACATTAATTTGCTTTTAGAACTCCACGAGATGCAATTGCTGCCCAAAAAGGTGTAAAATCCAGTTGTAGACTGTTGAGTGATAGGGCAGCCTCCCCAATTCGCATCAGAAAAGGAAGATAAATCAAGGGAAGCGTGAGAGGAAAAATATGTCCCCAATGAAGGGTTCCTTTCACAGATCGAAGAATTGGCTTAACAAGCTGCAATTCAGAGATAGTAGAATTTTACGTAAATTGGCTAACAAAGTTTAGACCATATGAGATATCAGGACGTGTAAATATAAGATATTCWAGACCGCCAACAATAACTGCAATAAAATTGAGGATCTAAAATACTGGTGCTTGAGAGGAATGCGAGTTTAGGACCATTAGTGTTGGTAGAGGCTTACAATTACCCATTTGAGCCCGACAGCAGTTCTTGGGTATATTTTCTCTAAGTCAAAAGAAGTCCATCAGCAACTTTAGTGACCTCAATCCCCAAGAAGTAGTGCAAATATCCCGGATCTGTCATATCAAACGCCTCATGAAGACAAGGTATAAACTTATCAGAATGATGTACTATCTCCAGTAACAATTTTATCATCAACATAAAGAAGCAGAAGATAGTTCCTTCATTGGATTTAAGGATGAAGAGCTAAGGATCTGCTACGCTAGAAAAGAATCCAACAGAATGAGGAAGGTACTGAAACAATCGAACCATGCCCTAGAAGGCTACCGTAACCCGTAAAGAGCTCTTTCAATTTGCAGAAACAATTAGATTTTTGAAAGTCAACAAAAACTTGGTGGTTGAGACATATAAATAGGTTCAAAAAGATGGTCGTGCAAGAAGGCGTTTTCCACATCTAGTTGACAGGTGTCCCAACCACAGGCAAGAGCAAGAGTGAGAATAATAAGACCTGTAGCTGGCTTAATGACATGAGCAAATGTCTCAATAAAGTCTACGCCAGGTACCTGATTAAATCCTTTGGCAACAAGACGTGCTTTTAATTGTTCATGTGATCCATCAGATTTCAGCTTAGCTTTGAATACCCATTTGCTGCCAATAGCATTCATGTGATTGGCGGGTGGGACTAAATCCCAAGTTTGATTTTGATGAAGTACTGAGAGCTCTTCTTGCATAGCCTTGTACCAACAGGATGTTTAATTGCTGACTTAACACTTTTTCCCTCAGTAGGAATCGCATGAGCTAAAAGTGCATACTCTAATGGACAATATTTTGGATTTGGCATGGTAGTAGGAGATGGAGCCAGTGCTGCTACGATGATATTCTCTCAAAGAGAGGCTGAAGCGTCAAGTTCGCCTTGTACCTGCATCTGATCTGTGGACCCTGCAGTCTGCTTTTGAAGAGAATCCTATTGAAAATAGAAGACTGTGCTCTAGTTGTTGTAACAGGAACGGATGGYACGGTAAGTTGATTAGTAGAAGAAGGGAYAGAACGTGAACCTGCATCAGGGCATGTATCCTGAACATCATCTATAGCAACATTAGTATTATTCAATGAGGAAAAAGATTGCAACACTAAAGGATCATGAGAATCTTTATCAACTTCTAAAATTCAATCATGAAATATCRTCGCTTCAAAGTGGTCACASCAATTCAAATGAAGTGAAGTAGGATTACYGAAAGGAAATGTATTCTCATTGAAAAGAACATGTCTTGGAAGATAAACTCGACTACTTGGAGGATTGACGCAACAATAACCTTTATAAAACTCAGAATATCCTAAGAAAATGCAGGGTAATGATCTTGGATGAAATTTGGTCTTGGCATATGGTCAAATATAATGGAAGCACCGTGACCCAAAAACACGTAAGATGAGTAATCAGGCTTCCTGCCATGAAGTTTCTGAAAGGGAGATAGCATATCCAAGAGTCGAGATGGTTGTCACAAGCCAAGTTATAGTGGCAAAGGCTTCCACCCAAAATCTTTTTGGAACATGACCATGGAAGAGAAAGCAAAGACCAAGTTCTGTGATGCTGCAATGTTTCCTCGCAACCATTCGGTTTGCTCTAGGGTATGGGGACAGGAGAATTGTCAAATTTACGATCTTGAAATTCTCCTTTATTATCAGATTGAAAAATCTTTATTGCTGCACCAAATTGAGTTTTTATAAATTTATAAAAATTTATAAAACATTCAAAAAAATATGATTTCCTCTTGAGAGTGAATAACCAAGTAAATTTAGAACATTCGTCAATAAAGATGACATAATATTTGAAATATTGAAAGGATGAGACTGGTGCAGGTCCCCATAAATCGTATTGACTTTACCAAATAATTTAGTACAATGTTCTATAGAAGATAAAAAGGGTAAGTGGACAAGATTTTGTCAATTTACAGCTTATACACAAAGGTGCATTCACTACTAGAAAAATAGCTTTTTGGGGACTTTTTTTGGGGCATTTTCACAGTAAGTGTCATATTGCAATTTTGTGGGGCACATAAGTCAAGTGCCTTATTTAAGAACAAAACAGTGTAATTTACAACCAAATAGTATGAAGCACATTATGGGAACACAAAATGACCTAGTTTTAGTGAAAGAAAAAGCTGATAAAAGGAATATAAAAGGCAAAAAATTTCACATCACTTCTCTCTCTCTCTCTCTCGCTATTCTTAGCGCTGTTTTCTGTCTTTGATTCCTTGGGCCTCTTCCCTCTCATTCTCTGGTTTCTCTATAAAAGCAAACCAGCTTTCATCTTTGCTAAATCTCACCACCTATCTTTCTCTGTCAAAGAACTCTATCCTCTCACCCTACCCACTGCATCAAACTAGATTCAATGGCTTCGGCTTTCCATTTGCACACCTTTGTCTCCATGTCTATCGTTGGCAATGAGGAATCAAGTAGTCCACGGTGTGAAAAAATTTTAGTAGATTTTCGACAAAGAATAGTTACATAGCTATGAATTCAAAGGGTTCATCTGAAAATCAAGGTAATTTTGTTCAATTTATGTTTTTACGGTTCTTGTTTGTTTCAATTTGTAGGCATAGGATGGAATCAGTAGAGGATGAGGAGCTTGTGCCTTTAGTGTTGTACAGATGATCATTTTCCCATTTAATTCTTTGGGTACTTAAGGCTAAAAATTGGTATTCCTGCATATTAAAAAAAACAAAAAAACATTATGGTTGCTTGCTATTTATCATCAAGTTCTGTGGTAGTCCCTTTATTTTGGTTAGATTTTGTGGAGTTAAAGAGTTGTTTGCACGTAGGTTATGGGTAATTAGGATTTTATTTGTGGAGGACCAACTGCAATTGTTAAGATCAGTGTGTAGTCTTAGAGACATGTAAAGTTGCTTGCTTCTTGCATTCTCCCCTTAAGCAGCAGGTGCAATTTTTTTACCTCACAGTCTTTTATTTATTATAATTTACCATTTATATGTTGTATTCACTTAGAATTATATGAGATATGATTTTATTTTTCTACATTGATGAAATTGCATTTAATGTTGTTGATGGCAATGAGTAGTTTTTCTAACTGAATTACTGGATTATAGGGACTATGTTCAGACTATGTTCTTCTACTTGTTTATTTCTCTTTTCTGTCAATTTTTTGGTCTTTAACTTGAAGAGATTGTTAATTTAGGGGAATTGATTTCAGATGAAACTATAATATATCTACAAGTGCCTTGAATTTGGAGAAGTTAGGAGTGGATTCGGCTTCATTCTTGATGGTTTCTAAATTATTGTGGTGCGTGTGTTGTTTAATTGCTAGCTAATGATTGAGATTTGAATTCCATTATGCTCAACTGTTGTAGAGTTTATGCCATATTGTTATTAAAGCCTTCAAAAGAAATCAGGAATGCTTGATGTGAAAGACAATAGATATGAATAATTGATTCAATGGATTTTAGGCTTTTGTTTTGGGATGGATTTGAAAACAATAGAAAGTAGAGGTGAAGGAAATAGCTTTTTGAAGGAAAATGGGATTGTTATGGGCCATTTTGTCATTGAAAAATAAATGGCCGAAAWGGGGGTTTTTGCCAACAACGAATGCCATTTTTGAAAGAACTCCGTCAATGGATGGATTTTTCAAACGCTGACATAAATGGATGAAAAGCATTCAGTGAATGCATTTCCCCAAAAACCCATCGCATTCAAGTAATGCGTTTGGTCTTGGGACTAATTTTGAGTCAATTAATATTCGCATTAAACAAATCCATTGGTATTTAGAGCCATCGCATTCATCAAATGCGATGTGAAGCCATCACATTTCATAAATGCGTTTGACCTATTAACTAGTCGATATATTCCGAAAAACTACTTGAGTAAGGCTTGGGTTGAGGCTTGAGAGGCTTATGTTGTGGCTTAGCTTGACATATTTCATTAAAAATAACACTCATTTGTATCTGATTTGATCGTGTCTCATCCTACATTCTCTATAACTATTGCATATCAACCTCATCTGCAATGCGGGGCAACATAAGAGGAAGTCTTCCATTGAAAAGCATTGGTATATTACACATGAACTCAACAGGATCTGTTGGGGTCAAAACCTGTAAATTACAAGCTTTCCTACATAAATCTTATAGGATACAACTTGCCACATAATCCAATATTTTTGTACAGCTCCGTCAATGCAATGAGATCCTCTAGAATTGAGTCTTATCTCACAATCCTAATATAAATATTGTCTGAAAGGTTGTCCAAGGGACATTTTCTGAAAACATATTAAACAAGGCATATAACCCTAATTAGCAAAGTTGTCAAGGCATTTTGTATACAATTAGAAGAAAGTTAAGAATCACAAGCATTTCAATCAAAAAATTAACTAAATGACATAAAAACATAATCATAGGAACATCTAACTGATCCTTACATGTCACCAATACTTGTGTAGGTAAACACCAAAGATCATGAGTCCTATTCCATCTCGTTCCATATAGTGCAAGATCTAGCAACAGATCTAATGAATCAGCAAGAACCAAACACAAAATAGAGAGGTGTTCATACACCCAGAACTAAGGGATATAAGAAAAATAAAAATTTGGAATCAATAGGTTGAGGATTGTGCTAATTATATAAATTTAAAAAGTTAACATCATATTACCAAAAATATATTGTACCAAGACTATCGCACCACAAATCTTTAGCCACCTCACATAGAGATCTATACAAATAAGAGAGAACACCACTATCCCAACTGAAGTTTCCATATCTACACAAATCATCTAGCTAGTGTAGGAATCGAAGCGGTACAAACTTGTTCTATTTTCGAAGAACAATAAATCGTCAAATAGTAACATCAAAATGCACTGTGCCATATGATCAACCTCATCACCCATGACATCTTCGGGAAGTGGTGTCTACAAGTGTGCTTCTATTGCATATGCCATCGTTCTATTAACATCGATATCACCAAGCTAGGGTCGAAAACCAAGTCATGACAGACACATCTCCTCCCAACGAATGACGGAAGCAGTAGATTTTTGCCACCTATGATGGGCTCACTGTCAACCAACAAACCCATCAAGACTACAATGTCTGGAGTGTGACAATGGCCTCATTGATGGATAGATAAAATGTGTGCATCTTTTGCCTCCACCGTTAAACCATAGCAGTGATGAGCGCATGATCTATGCTGAAGTTATCTATCCTACAATTGTATCATTTTGTAGATTATTAATTTATGATAATCTACATCACTTTCTTTTTTATTTTTTATTGATATTGTTTTTCTGGTATTTTCCGTGGCTACCTCTATGTAACCTACAATCCACCTCAAGGTATGTTATTACATATATTGATGTACTTATTTACAAGCAACCCTACATTTCTGCTGACCTATATAAAAAATATTTCTATATTTCTTGTTTACATTTTTTATTCATATCAATATCAATAAAAATACTTACACTAGTATTAGATCAAAGGAGTCAGAAAGAAATGAAATAATAACGATATATGCATTTAGATTGACTTTTGTGAATATGAATTTACAAAGATTGGGTTTAATATTCGAGTATGTTAAGTGTAACGTTGTAAATTAAAATTATATTACTTATCAATCTTTATGGGATAAATAATTGGATCGTGTCTAATCGGATTACTTTATCAAGCATATTCAAAATATACATCAATCATCTACTTAATTAATCATTATGGTTTACTTTGTTTTGAACAATCCTAGTTCAAAATGACACAATTGTACTAGCTAAAAGAGAGAATTACCTCTATTTTCTAAAGGAGAACTCGATTCGACAACGTTGTTCACTTTTGGATCTTGAACATGTTCATTTTCTGAATCAATTTTTATAACTTCAACATCTTCATCAAGAAATACAAAAGGATGTGTATATTGTTATATAAGAATGTGTAACCAAATAATGCAATGTGATTATTTGAAACTAAAGAGCTAAATTCATACTTTTTTCTTTATTGATGAATAAGAATTGAACCATAACTTCTCTTTATGTGAGAAAATACTATTAGTAAGTATCGACATATCAATGAGTCTTCCTATGTCTCAAATATTGGCACACTAAGTGATATTGTGTAAGAAATTACATATGTACATCTGTTGATGTGCTTATTAGGAGCCTATGCGCAACCCTACATTTCAACCAACTTATATAGAAGAGATTCCTAAGAATCTATTCGAGGTGAAAATGAGAGATATTTTGTTTCACCAGAGAAAATTAGTTGATTCTTCCCTTTCAAAGAATTTTCATGATACATCAGAACAATCATTTATAGGATTTACTGATTCCTAAGAAGGGGGATCATTCCTTTTCAATACCTTCTTTGTTTGGTGCAGTCATTTGATTTAGTAATAAAAAGAATAATGAATAGAAAATAATAATGGCTTGGGTTGTGTATCTATAGCCAATCTACGRTAGATACAGTAGAGTGGAAGGTTCCATCGGAACATTTTTTTTATTTCGGTTCAAGATTCCTCGTCTCTTTTTTTTTTTTTTTTTTTTAAAGGGCAACGGGTGTGGGGAGAAATGACAAGAAGATATTGGAACATAAATTTAGAAGAGATGATGGAGGCAGAAGTTCATTTTGGCCATGGTACTAGGAAATGGAATCCTAAAATGGGACCTTATATCTCTGCAAAGCGTAAGGGTATTCATATTACAAATCTTATTTGAACTGCTCATTTTTTATCAGAAGCTTGTGATTTAGTTTTTGATGCAGCAAGTAGAGGAAAAAAATTCTTAATTGTTGGTACCAAAAATTAAGCAGCTAATTCAATAGCATGGGCTGCAATAAGGGCCGGGTGTCATTATGTTAATAAAAAGTGGCTTGGCAGCATGTTAGTGAATTGGTCCACTATAGAAATGAGACTTCATAAGTTCAGGGACTTGAGAATGGAACAAAAAACAAGGAGACTCAACTGTCTTCCAAAAAGCGATACAGCTATGTTGAAAAGACAATTATCTCATTTGCAAACATATCTGGGCAGGATTAAATATATGACAGGGTTACCCGATATTGTAACTATCGTCGATCAGCACGAAGAATATGTAGCGCTGAGAGTGTATCACTTTGGGAATTCCAATAATTTGTTTAATCGATACAAATTGTGACCTCGATCTAGCAGATATTTTGATTCCAGCTAATGATGATGCTATATCTTCAATCAGATCATTTCAAATAATTGTAGTAAAACTTGACCTGTTGACCCCTTGGCTTTTCTGGCAATCCCAACGTATTTAAGTAATTGTCATTCTGTAAGACCACAATGAAAACGCAACTTTTGTTTTTCTTCTGGGCGAATACGATATTGAAATTTTTTCCCCGAACGTGATTGGTTTCTAAGATCATTTTCGGCTATAGGCCTTTTATTAGTTAGTCCTAGTAAAGCTCCCAGCCGGCGTATTTTTTTAAACGAGGTCCTCGATAACGCGACATAAAGACTACTTATTCTTTTCTATTTGTAGAATTTTTTTAGAATGAATTTTATTCTTATTTTATTTATTAATTATTAAATTTTCATTTNTTCTTATTTTATTTATTAATTATTAAATTTTCATTTTTTAAACCTAAAAAATGAAAACTGAAGTAAATGAAGCGAAGTTTGCTGAAGTAGCCTACTTGTGTACTATTACTATAAAGAAGAATGAGACGAATTGGATAAATATCCAAACCACTCTCTATTTTCTGTTATAGAAAAAGGGATCCGTTTCCTGACATAGTTTAAGTTCTTATAACTTAAGAAATTGATGGATTTTGGAAAGGGGGGCCGACACCCTTTCAATATTTTTCAATATTTAATATTCTTTGATTTCAAAAGGGCATTCTCAATTATGTAAAAATTGGAATAAATAAAATAGGAAAAAGCCGGCTATCGGAATCGAAGCATTACAAATGCGATGCTCTAACCTCTGAGCTAAGCAGGCTCACATAACATCAATTTTATATGCATAGTAATTCAAAAAAGTATTGCAATTTTAGGTATTAACTATTACTTCTTAACTATTCAGAATCGATATGAATAGAAGAGAATAGAATATACAATTTCAAATAAATATTGAATATTATAGAACATAACGATTAATATAGCGATATATAATTTGGATTTTTTATCACTAATCACTAATACAATTTACAATTCGAATATTATTAAATTCGATATGATATATTATTATATTAGATAGGAAATTCTTTTTTTTAGATAGTTAAACTATTTAAATTTGTCATTTTTGAATTTGAATGACATTTGAAATTATTTTTATTACACTTCTATATTTTATATATTATTATATTATCTGATTCCATATCATTAGGAACGATTAGTTCGAACTAATGAGACATTCCTCCGCTTTCATTCCATTCATAAAATAGTAAAAGYGGAAATTAAGACAACAAAAAAAATTGACTGTTCAAGTATTGAAAATTGCATGAGAAGGTTGCCATATATATATCAATCTATATTGAATTGCAAATCCAGAAATGATAAAATCATATTTGATTGGACCAAATAGGGTCTCCAATAGAAGATAGGTAAGAAATCAAAGAAGAAAAAGGCTTCTTCGAGATAGGAATCGGTATCATGAATTCAAAGGTTACAATAGAAATGAAAGAAAAAGGGAAGGACATCATAACACAATGAAATCCTAAAAAAGGAAGGGGATATAGCGAAATCGGTAGACRCTACGGACTTAATTGGATTGAGCCTTGGTATGAAAACCTACTAAGTGATAACTTTCAAATTCAGAGAAACCCAATAAAAAGGGCAATCCTGAGCCAAATCCTATTTTCCACAAATAATGGTTCAGAAAATGAAAACAAGGATAGGTGTAGAGACTCAACGGAAGCTATTCTAACAAATGGAGTTGGCCGACTTGGTCTTGGTAGAGAAATCTTTCCATTGAAAATTCAGAAAGAATGAAGTATAAACATATATACATACGTATTGAAAATACTATATCAAATGATTAATGCGAACCCGAATGAATTCGTATTTTTTCTATAAAAAATGGAAGAATTGGTGTGATTCAATTCCACATTGAAGAAAAAATCGAATATTCATTGATCAAATGATTCACTCCAAAGTCTGTAGATCTTTTCAAGAACTAATTAATCCGACAAGAATAAAGATAGAGTCTCATTCTACATGTCAATGCTGGCAACAATGAAATATAGAGTAAGTGGAAAATCCATGGACTTAAAAAATCATGAGGGTTCAAGTCCCTCTATCCCCAAAATATCCCCCTAAAGCCTATTTGGTTTGGCTCCCCAACTATTTATCCATTTTATTCCCCTTTCCTTTCTTTAGTACCTTATACATTCGCTCTATTTCTAGAAATAAACTGAGCAGAAATGTCTTATTACATCTTATATATAAGATATACATCTTTGAGCAAGAAATCCCCATTTGAATGATTTACAATCGATATCATTACTCATACTGATATTGAAACTTACAAAGTCGTCTTTTTTAAGATTAAGATCCAAGAAATTCCAATACCTGGATAATCTTCTTTCGCCCTTTTAGTTAATTGACATAGACACCCATCCTCTAATAAAATAAGGATGCTACATTGGGACTTAGTCGGGATAGCTCAGCTGGTAGAGCAAAGGACTGAAAATCCTCATGTCACCATTTCAAATCTAGTTCCTGGCACATGATTAATTTGGATGMGTCTCTCTTCAATAAATTAATTGATATGAATTGAATTGACATCCCTATTCATTTATATTTATAGTTTGGATCATAACACATACTTTATATCCATCTCACCAAGATATACCCCCTCTATTTTTATATTTTATATTTTTTATATTATAGATGGGTAGAATTTTTTAGATGAAGTATCTAAAAGAATTAGATTCTATTTCATCTTTTTGTCCCTCGCGTTCAAAAAGTCAAAAAGAATGTTAATACTTCATATATATTCAAAAGATGGGTTCAAAAGGTTAAATTAGTTGGTTGAGATACTCAAAAGTCAAATCTAGAGAAATTGAAATAGACAAGATTCAATTCAGATATTTTTTCTACAAATTGGATGTTTTATTCCCATGATGCTGTTTTATTCACTGTCATGTGTATGATGAAACAAGATTGCAATGACAGTCTAACGCCTTTTTTGTTTCCTTAGGAAATGACATTACTCTACTTCATAGTTCAATGCCATCACTACTGCAACCTTTGAATTATTGGTATTCGATCTACCTCATTTGATTGTGCAGAATTCAATATCCATTCAGTTCCTTGGCTTGCAATTCTTATAGTTAGCTAGTAACGGTATCTGGACATGTACATCAAAGAGAGGTATTTCTAGAGATGGAGTAACTAGCTCTAGTGGGGTATCTCTCGGGCTGAAGAAAATCTCAAGATGTATATATATGATGGTTCCATCCACTTGGTAATGTGATCTATATGTAATGTTATTGTAAACTTATGGAGTTTTTCTTGTAGATGTAGCTAGATGCTTTTTGCTGGTAGATTGCCAACTGGTTCATATGAATGAATTGAACCACATTACCATTTTACAACTGTTGCACCAATTTGGCTAATTAATTCGATAACTATTTTCTCCAAACATTCTTTTAGGTCCCTATAAACTGAGACAATGTCACGACTAATTTATTACCAGTACTTTCCTTTAGGAAAAATGGGATTGGTTTGACAATTTGAAATCCATTCAGTTCCTTGAAGTGTGTGCAGAAAGCTGGAATACCTGCAAACCACCATTGAAGCACCCACTAAACTTATTCCCTCAGAGTAGCATTTTGTTGCAACAAGTAGGAGCTTTGCTTCAGGTTTTGGGTTATTAAATATACTGATAATGCTCTGCCTCTGAAATTGCTATTGTCCCCCTTGCATCCGGAGGGTTTCCTTTCCTTCATGCCAATCCAAATATACTTTGAGTTGGTCCTTAGTTAGTTCTAGCGGATAGATGTACTGGCTAAATATAAGGACCTTCTCATTCATTGCTATGCTGAATTGGATGAGTGACATGATGAATTTTGTTTTGGCTCCTACATTAGAGTCAATCCTCAACTCTCTAAGTGTATCTTTGCTGACTTCAGAACTCTCTTATGCAAATGACCAAGAGTGTTCAGCTAGGAATGGATGTATAGATAACAAAGTGACCTTGTGCCCAAGCTCGAAAATATTTTCTAAATACTCTAGTGTCTCTATGAAGGACTTTTGGATTGGTTGCAATTTTGTTGCATAGTTGGTCTATATTATCCATTGTAGTCGAGATGTCAGCACCATCTGGCTCATCTTGGACTAAGAAGTCCTCCTTCTCCAAGAAACTTCTCCTTGAACCTCCCTTGCATTTTTTGCGTAGCCATGGAAAAAATGGAGGTCAAGGTATTACACATTTTATAGATTTTGTATCTATTCGATGTCATGATAAGAGAGGCCACTATAATTAAAAGGTGGCAACTTTAGAATAAATTAAATTATTTACCAAGTCAGGAAATAGATCTCTAATTTCATGATCAACTAGATGACATTATATACAATTTGTTTTGGTGACGTCATGTTTGCCTTCATTGCATGAGTTGATTTCGATTGCCTTGGACCTGGATGCTTTTGCTCTTTTATGGTCAACCTGTAGGTGATGAAGGACAAATTCTCAATCCCTAGACAATCATAAGCATAAAATTTTCCATATTCTTTCTATGGTTTAAGATATAAAAGATTGTTTCCAACTATATGACCGATTAACTGCAAATATATGAAAACAAAGCATTCAAGATTTTGCTTCTCTGGTCAAGGAAAATAGAAGTGTATTTCTCTTTGGTCTTCTGTGTTTCAATTGTTCTGCACTGAATAAGGTTTTCCAAAAAGAGTGTATTGAATTTTCATCTGAACATAATTCTTCTTGGAAGTCTTAAGATTAAATTTTAGGTTCAACTAAAGCTTAATAAGACTTTCTAAAGATAATATTTCAGATATGATCGAGATAGATGCAGAAGGACTTTTAGAAGAATGTGCATCCTATGGAACAACAGCAATCTTATTATGGATCAGATGAGCTATACCAGGCAAGATATTCACCTCATGATCAGGGTAAGCCTTACATATAACTCCATTTTTACTTGCAGAAGTTTATTCTAGTATACTATAAWGAGACAATATTACTTTGGGAAAAGCTTAAAATAATGCTAATTGTCATAAAGTCCCTTGTCTCTTATGAGGAGATCCCAATGAGGTAACTTTAGCAAGTRAAAAGTTCACGTGACTCCCCACTAAACCAGAATTAAGTAGTTGCATTTTGACAATTCTTAAATCACTAACATGTTAGACCATGGATATTCTGGACCAAAATTTAGTTGGACAAAAAAGAGTAAAGAATCTAAAATCATCCAAGGAAATGATGAATAGATTTCTTGCTATTCCTGAAGCTAATGTATCCTTTACCTCGAAGTGGTTGAGATAAAAAACCCTCTCTAAATTTAAAACTATGTGGCTGACACATCTTCTTCTTAAAAGCTAGTTAACCAATCTTGGTGTACTGGTTCCAACTATTTTCAGTCTATTAAAGGTTTCCAGAATCTAGCCATTAGACGGAAGAAGGAATGCTTTGGGAACTTATTTTATGAAAAGAAAAATGGTTTTAGCTAGACCAGTATGCATCTAAAACTTTTCTTAAACAGAGAACTCCTATTTACAATCTCTTGCAATGAGTATATCTAATATTCTCATGCAAGAAGAACTGTTCTGTGGATTAAAATCTTGCATGCAATGACTTAAAGATGGGGATGCTATCACTAAATTCTTCGCATCTCTATATTCGTAAGCAGTACAAAATTTATTGGCCTCAAAGATATAGATAGGAACTGGTTCTTTGATCGTACTTCTATTCCAATATTATTGAGAACCATTTCCATCAASTTTTCACAACTGACCATTAAAGCTATTTAAGTGAAAAAATATTCTTTTCAAAACATATTAACCATGCAAAAGCAACCCTATTATCACAATACCTAAACATAAAAGCTGCTAATCATTTATGCAATTATCTAGTATTACCAATCCTTCATTCTAGGATCAGGAACCTAACTTCCAATTTATCCTACAAAAAATCCAAAACAAACATTCTGGCTGGAAGGCTAATATCTTACTTTAGCAAGAAGAACCACTCTAGCAAAATCTGCTTGATCTTCTATCCACATGCATACAATGCAAACAATTAAATTACCCTCATCCATATCCTTTCCAATTGGTAAAACTAATTTCGAATCTCACACCAAAAGTAAACTTTACAATTAATTCAGCAGACAAGCTTGCTTATGAAGTATCTAATACTTCAACCTCCCCAAACAACTTAACCTGGATATGGGAACTCCTATATTTAAGAATTGAATCAACTCAAGAATGTTAACAAGCTATTAATCTTTGACAAAAATTTATCTATTCTTCTAAAGTAATATAGTATCAGACAACCTTATTCTCGATAATGAGGGGTATAAAGCAAATCATGAAAATAGTTCTAACCTTGGTCAAATGAGAAGCATTCATGCTCTCATACGCCCAGTCACTCTCGATTTCAGTGAACAGGTCAGCTACCATATATTTCATAATTTGACTTCTCTGGTACCTTTGGTTCCTTATCTTCAATCTAAATTTCAAAGGAAGAGAATGTCCAACTGATGGTGATGGCTCAGCTTCTTCTTGACTAGGTGCTTCAGTGTGAACTTCCTGCTCTCCTAGTATGGCATTAGAAAGAACTCTAATGAAATCCTTATCATTTTTCGCATGAACCTGCCTTGTCTTAGTGAACTATTCACTTTCCTCCTCTTTGCCGCATACTTTTTCTTCACTTTTCTTTTCATTGAGATTCTTGAATAGGTTGCTATTCCTTCCTTCATCTAAGCTTATTGAAGAGTGATATTTTTCTTGTGTGTACAAAATAGAATGTCTTCTCTTTGCTGCATACTCTTCAATCTCCAACCCAGCATCAGGTTTGTCCCTGGTAGCTTCCTTGGCATGGTCGTCTTCACTTTGTCTTTCACTGAGAGTTTGGACATACTGTTATTCTTCCCTTCATCTAAACTTGTTGAAGAGTATATTTTTGTTGTCTCAACAAATTAGAATGTCTTGTCTTTGTGACACGCTCTTCAATTGTTGCTACTCTATCTAGTATTTCCCCAGTTGCTTTCTTGGCGTGGTAGTCCTCATCTAGTTCTACATGACTAGCGGAATTGTAGTTCTTAACATCAAATCTTGAGCACTAGAATGATTATTATCAGTATTGCTAGATTCGATTGAATTATCTCCCTCCTATTTGAGTCAGAACCATCTCCATTTGCATGCGTATCAAATCCCTCATCTATAATATGAATTGACTATGTCAGTGATCTTATAGAATAATCCATAGCAATTATTTGAAACTTCTAATTAAAAAAGAGATAGAAAATAAGATGTTTCAAAATTCCAATTCGTATGGTCCCATATTAACACTGATTCTTTAGGGAAAGTAGTTTTTTTTTTTTTTTTTTTTTTACCTTTTGATTATTGTTCCATTTTTTGAACTTGTGAGATGCTTATTTTGACAAGGAAATTTTATGTAAAAGTCTTCCTAACATGGATCACGGCTGCTTGCTCAAGGACTAAACTAGCTAGTACTTAAGTATAAGTTAATATTTGGTACATCAAGGGTAAAATTGTAAATTAAGATTATTGAACTTTATCAAACATATGAAAAATATACATCAATTATCTATTTAATTAATCATTATGTTTTACTATTTCTTTTATCAAGTCTAGTTCAAAATGACACAATTGTACAAGCTAAAAGAAAGAATTGCCACTATTTTCTGAAGGAGAACTTGATTCAGCAATGTTGCTTACTCCTAGATCTTAAACATTTTTTGAACCAACTCCTACAATACCATCATCTTAATCAAGCAAGGTAAAGAAGATGTACGTGCTGTTAGTATAATAATGTTTTACAAATTAATGTAATGCGATATTTTGAAACTTAAATCATCTAGTATAAAGAGAAATAGAGAACAAAACTTTTTCTGGTTTGGTTTTAATATCCTTATGATTTTATAGACCAACTTAGCTAGGGGCTAAATCCACACTTTTTTTTTTCCTTTGTTAAGGATCATATACGAATCAAACTCATAACTTCTCGCTGGGTGAACAAACTCCATTAATAATAAAATTATTAGCTTGTGACAATTTATGACTCTTTCTTTTTCTATTTTTTACTAATGCATCCTATTCTTTTTTATATTTTCCTTTGTTGCCTCTATGCACCTATTCCTTCAAACACTTGAACTAGGTTTAGTTGGAAAGAAAAGAAACAATATAGATATATGCTTTTAGATTGATTTTTGTCAATATGAATGTAGAAAGATTAGGTTAATTAAAATGTCCACGAAAGAAAATATATCAATTTTGATGAATCTTCTTTTACGGATTAAATGTCATTATTGTAAGATGTTTATGTTTATCTAAAAACAAAATTAGTAGTTTAAGTTTTTTTCCCTCCTCTTATCCCATTTCCTTAGTCCATACATAGCTTTAATTTCTTTAGAAGACATTTTAGTCTTTCAAATTTACGATTTGATACATAAGTAATTAATGTGTAACTAAGAAGAGAATGGGTATAGACTTGGAGAGTTAAGAAGTGAGTGAAATGTTAGGCGTGGTTTGTTTGGGGTGAAATGCGGAAAAAAAGGGGAAGGAGTACTGAACAAAATGAGCCATTGTAAAGGAGGGTATTACTCCCTTTATAAGGGAAGAGAAAAAAACATGTACTTTTGGCAAGAATTAAGCGTCTGACCTGTAAATTGGGGATTCTCAGTGCTTGCCACTTAAGTAAAATCTCGTTAGCATGAGCTCTTGTTTAGTTACAAGGAAGATCAAAAGAGGAAGTAAATCAAGAGGGGTGCCAATTGCTTACATAAACATTTCTTCCTCTACCAAATTGGAGGGGTTGGATGATAGAAAATGGTTCTGGAGAAGATATTAATGATATTATCACATATGTTATTATGAAGGTATTAGAATATCTAAAGTCGATTTATTCACTTCATTATTTAATTTTAAAATTTATTTAAGAGAAAATAAAACAAGGATTACAAAAAGTAAATTACGTAAAATTATTTTCTATCGTTCCTTCCCCCTAAGAGGAAATTATAAGAATAAGGTAAACAAAACACTTCTCCAAGGTGAAGTATTTGTCTCCCTCTCCAATATGGGTTTGTTAGTGGTGGAATGAGTGGAGGAGAGGGTAAAGCAAAAGTGTCTACAAGATACATAAAGAAATGAAGCAAATAGGGAAACAAATATAGCTAATTAGAGTTAGGATGCGGATTTAGAATGAAACGTTTGTGGATTTTTTACTTTCTTAATATATATATATATCGCTTTTTCATCCTAAATTGAATATATCTTTTCGTGGGTTGCCCCAAAATATTTTTAATAAAAATTTAAACTTCCAACTTATTTATATTTAACAGACGACACATTCATTAAGGATAAAGTGGTAAAAATGAATATAGTTAAACACTCTCAAGTCTTTGTACCACGTGGATGATAGATGTCCGAGCTGAAAACAAACGAGTATATATTAAGCAAATAAACCAATTACATCAATTCTGAATAATAGTCATGGTCATCTAGACATTAACCTTGTGCATCAAGGAAGAATAATTACATATCCAAAGTTATATTTTGTGGCTTAATTGTCACTCATCGGAGTTCCATCTAACGTTTATTACTAGAAATAGAGTTTACGCTACTAAACTTAAAAGTTCCATATGGCTTCATTGAACTTCATTTAATTGCTTATTTTATCAATCATTTAAAACCAATTAATGATCATGTTTCATAACATTACGAACAATGCAATATCATATCTAAAAAATAGTTACCATTCTCTTTTGGGTAAATATGTAAAAATGTCCCTCTCTTTTGCATCTTACAGCCCTTCTTGCTCAGAAAATGATTCTTTCACATGCCATCTTTTCCATTCTCGGCCTTAGTCCTTACTTGTTTACGATTATCACTAGGAACTTCACCAATCACTTCAATTTCTGAATCGTCTTCCTCAGAACTATTCTTCGGTCCTATGGAGTTATAACAATTTACATTATAGAAAAGTCTGACATCACAAAATCATGAAAAAGGATGACAATATTGACAAGAAAATCTTACCGATTTGCTTCTTCTTTCTACATCTCTTCTTCTTCATATGAGAACTGCTGCCCCCTTGGTTTGTTGCCTCCTCATAACCTGATTTCATTTTCTTTTTAACAGCCATCTCCGCATTAGCTGGATCACGGGTTGCAGTGGCTCTCTTGGAACTACTGCTCCTTTAGTTCGTTGTATTTCTAGGGCTAGATTTTCTCTTCTTTGCTGTCTCTATGTTCTGATCAGGGGTATCAGTCGGCCTTCTTTGAACTGATGCTATCATTTCCTTCCTCTTATTAAGATTCCCATCATTTCCTTCCCCTTATTAATTTAGAAAATAATAATTTCATAATTTATACAAGGTAACTTTAAAACTTGATTAAAGACTTACTAGAGTCTCATCTATGTTGTACAAAATATCTGTTTATAGATTTAAAAATATAGCGTTAAAGTTTTTCATGTTTCGTTTTATAAACTATCATTTATAGTTTTTTCAAAATATGACACCAATTTCTTGCATTAAATCCATTTACGTTGTATAAACTATTTGTTTATATTTCAAAATATGGCACCAAATTTTTGCTTCAGAGTCTCATTTACGTTACATGGTCTATCTATTGATAGACTTTTAAACKATGACACCAATTTTTGCTTCTCGTATAGCCCGTTCATTTTTTATCATCTATTAATTAATTTCTCGAATTTACTACTCACTAATATGGTTTAATACCTCCACTCCATAATCTTTTAGATTTTTTTTGTAATTATTTGTTGTTTGAAAAACTCAAGAAGATATTTATTTTATTTTCCATTTTTACCTTTATCATTTATTACTAACTAAATTGACCATTCAATTTTCCAAGTTAAAATTATTTCCAATGCTTGATAGGTTTTCAAAATATGGCACTAATTTTTTGCATCACGTATCACCCGTTCATTTCTTATCATTTGCCGATAAATTCCTCAAACTTACTATTCACTAATATGATTTACTACCTCGGCTCCATAGTCATCTTAGATATCTTTTTTTTTTTCTTTCAAACTATTTGCATTGTCAAAAAATCAAGAAGATACTTATATACTTTTCCAATTTTACCCTTAACATTTATTACTATCTGAATTACCACATTAATTGGGCATTCAATTTTTCAAGTCAAAATTATCTTCATTACAAATGTTTTTGATATTATTTAGTACTCTATGTCCTCCATGTGACAATCTTTCACTCGTATATTTCAATGTAATATTAAGGTTGGCCTTAATCGATTGTTGCTTCTTAACAATAGATTAAGGTTGATTATCAATTTTTAATAATGCTTTAATGTCGATTTCAGTAATCCATTAAGATCCATACCTTATTAATTGATTGTTTATAATTTTTCCTGATATTTTAAACTTCACAAATAATAAATTCACATCTCAAATATTTCATCCCAAATGAAATTTTCAACAAAAGAACTTCTTAATTGAAAWAATAGTTTGAAATTTCAAAATGAAAATGTTTTTTTGGATTTTTCAATCAAAAATATTTTCTTCATCTAGATGCTAATCCAAGTGGGTCCATAATCTCAAATGTCAAATCACGATGGGCCAAATATCATATTATGCTAGGCAATAATATTAGCGTTCATGTCTTAGGCTTTACGTGGACTAGCTCTTTCTCCTTGTAACGAAGAAGAAAGCCTTGACAGAATATAAAAGGCGAAAAATCTATAATTCGATGGCTCCTAATATTCTTTAACAAAAAAATGAAGTCATCTTCCTGCCGTGTTTACAGAGACCAATCATTGATCAGAGTTACAGAGAAAATCCACCAATTCCAGTATAAAAAAAAAAAAAATCTGATTTTCAAGCATCTTATCCTCCAACAAGCAAAACAATTAAGAAAATGGAAATTTCGGTCGCTCAGCCACATCTTTGGCGTCATCTATTTGATTGCTCTTAATATTGGAAATTTTAGTAATTGAAGTAGACCGACTGTGTTGTATTGACACGTAGGTCCTCTGGCAGCTCCAACGGTGGTAGTAGTTTCCGATTCGCTGTTCCAACAATGGCCATAAGCAGTACTCTTTGTCCTCTGATCATTCATATCTACACTTGAAAATTTGTAAGTGCATGAAGATTGAGAAAGCGATAGAAATGTGGATTTGAAGTTTAAAGAAGATTCACTGATGACTGGTCAGGGTTAGATTCACTTAGTGCAGAGCTCGATTAAGAAGAAAGCTCAGAGAAGGAATTGTTCACTATTTAAGCAACTGTCATTCTTAATTTTTTTGTGATTTTTCACTATAGATTTCTTCATGTTGGATATAAGCCATAAAATTTCTTCGTAGGAAGAAACAATTCTTCATGGTGAATGTAAAACCAAAGTCAAGAAACACAATTACCATCATCTGCAAGGTTCAACAAACATAAAAGAAACGAATGGTCCTGGCTTCAGCAAATAACTTCCTTTATTAATTTCACTGCCATGCTCTCTTTCTCATCAACACCATTGCTGCAAAGGTTTATAGTTTCATCTTCACATGCTTCAGGGATTACTTTAGTTGCAGGCATTTCATCACTTGATTATGCTACAGAACCCCTCTTTTGACTGCTCTCATCAGGAGTCATTATCTTTTTCAAGTCTTTCCTGTCAAAACTTTGGTCTTTTTCTCCGTGCTCGGAACCTTCCTTCTTAGAAACAGAATCATTTTGTCTACCAGTACTCTTTTTGTCGTCAGTTTCTGAGCTTCTCTTCTTCAAGACATAGGTGTTGTGTTGTAATTGTTATCACTGGCATCTGCAACAAAGCTCAATAATTCCACATGACTAGGGGAATTGTAGTTCTCAACATCAAAATTGTCATCACTAGAATGATCATTATAAGTATCACTAGAGTTCGTTAAATCATCTCCCACCTTATTCAAATCAACATTATCTTCACTTGCATGTGTATCAAGTCCCTTATCTATAATATGAATTGGCTATATCTGTGATCTTAAAGAATAGCCCATAGCAATTAGTTAAACTTCTACTTAAAAAAGAGTAAGAAAAGAAGATGTTCCAGAATTTCATAAAAGTTATCTTATTGATTCATATAGTCCCACATTAACACAGATTCTTCAAGCGAAGTATTTTTGTTTTTTACCTTATTGCTTATTGTTCCATTTTATGAACTTGTGACATGTCTATTTTTTACAAGGAGATCTTATGTGAAAAAGTCTTCCTAACATGCATCATGGCTACTTTCTCAAGGCCAAGACTAATCGATGTTTCGTTTTCTTTCGGTCCAGATAAATTTTTTTGGCTAGTCATTAAATTTAAGTTAATATTTGGGTACATTAGGGGTAAAATTATATATTAAAATTATTCAAATTATCTATTTTGATGGGATAAATAATTTGACCGTCTCTCATGAGATTACTTTATCAGGCATATGCAAAATAACTCGTTTAAATTACTTGTCTTTTAACCATTTTAGTTCAGAATAACAAAATTGTACAAGCTAAAAGTGGGATTACCACTACTTTGGAGGAGAACTCAATTAAACATTGTTGTTCAGTCCTGTAACTTGAACATTTTCTGAACTAACTTCTACAACATTAGAAGAAACACAAAAAAGATGTATATACTGTTAGAATAAGAATGTTTACAAAATAATGCAATGTGATTATGTGAAACTTAGACATTCTTGCATACACTAACAAGGAAATAGAGAACAATTTTTTTTTTTTTTAATTTGGTTAATCTCCTTAGATCCACACTTTTTATTACTTATATTGAGAATCACATATGTGCATCGAGCCTATATCTTCTCATTGGGAAAACAATATTAATAATTGAATTATTAATTTATGATAATCTTCGTTTCTTTCTTTTTATTTTGTACTAATGCATCCTAATATTTCCTTTGTGGTATTTTTCTTTGTTACTTCTATGTCCCTACAATCCACCTCAAGGTACGTTATTACATATGTTGACTTACTTATTGGGCGCCTAAGTGCAACCTATATTTCAGCCAACTTATATAGAAAATATTCTTATATATCTTGTTTAAATTTTTTATCCATGTCAATATCAATAAAAAATACTTGCACTAGTTGTAGATTGAAGGAGTTGGTAAAAGGAAATAATACCGATATATACCTTTAGCTTGACTTTTGTGAATATGAATGTAGAAAGACTGAGTTTAATATTCAAGTAAGTTAAGGGTAACATTGTGAATTAAAATTATTCTACTTAACCTATCTTGATGGAATAAATAAGTGGACTGCCTTAACTTAAGTTTCCATTTCCTATTAATTCGATTACTTTATCAAGCATATGCAAAATATAYATCAATCATCTATTTAGTTAATCATTATGGTGTACTGATTTTTAAACAACTCTAGTTCAAAATGACACAATTGTACTAGCTAAAAGAGAGAATTACCTCTATCTTCTAGAGGAGAACTCGATTCAACAAAGTTTTTCGTTCCTAGATCTTGAATATTTTTATTTTCTGAATCAATTTCTATAACTTCAACATCTTCATCAAGGAACACAAAAGGATGTGTATATTGTTAGTATAAGAATGTGTAACAAAATAATGCAATGTGTTTATTTGAAACTAAAGGGCAAAATTCATACTTTTTTTCTTTATTGATGATCAGATATGGATTGAACCCATAACTTCTCTTTAAGTGAAAAAATACTACTAACAAGAAAGTCATTAATTTATAAATCTGTTGATGTGCTCCTTGGGTTCGAATGTGCAAACCTACATTTCAAGCAAGATATATAGAAACTATTTCTATATATCTTGGTTTTATTTTTGTTTCATTTCCCATTAGTTAAAAAACTTGCACTGTGTTTAGAGGGAAGGAGTTTAAAGGAAATACGAATTATGCATTTAGATTGACTTTTGTGGATCTGAATGTAGAAAGATTGGGTTTAATTAAAAAGGCCCAACTTAGTTTCCATTCAAAAGATTAGGTGTAAGATTCGAGTACGTTAAGGCTAAAATTGTAAATTAAAAATTATTCTACTTATCTATTTTGATGGGATAAATAATTGGACTATCTCTCATGAGATTACATTATTAAGCATATACATCAATCATATATATAATTCATTGTTATAGTTTAATGGTCTATTATTAATTATAGTTTAAAATCACACAATTGTATTAGCTAAAAAAGGGAGATAGAATATAATTACCTCTCTTGTCTTGAGGAGAGCTCAATCCGGCAATGTTGTTTTGTCCTAGAGCTTGAACAACTTCTACAACATCATCATCTTCATCAAAAAAAAAAAAAAAATGTATATATTGTTAGTATAAGAATGTTTTACAAAATGTTGCAATGCAATTATTTAAAAGTTAAATCATGTAATATGCATTACAAAGGTAATAGATAAATTTGATTTTAATCTCCTTATGATTTTATTGGCAATCAACTTAACTAGGGGTTAAATTCACACTTTTATTAATTCTTCGTTGATGGTCAAATACGAATCAAACCCATAACTTCTTGTTAGGTGAGGAAATACTATTAGTAAGTAAGTTATTAAGTCGTTACAATCGACACTCTTTCTTTTTTATTTCGTACTAATGCATCCCATTCCTTTTTACATTTCCTTGGTTACCTCTGTATTTTACATCTGTTGATATACTTGTTGGGTGTCTATTACATGCAATCTTACATTTCAGTCAACTTATATAGAAAATATTTTATATGTTTGTTTATGTCAATATCAATTAAAAAACTTACACTAGGTTTAGATTGGAGTTGGAATGAAAAGAAATAATATCGATGTATACATTAAGATTGACTTTTGTGTATATGAATGTAGAAAGATTTAGTTTAATTAAAAGGGTCTTACATAGTTTCCATTCAAAAAATTGGATTTAACATTCGAGTACATTAAGGCTAAAATTGTAAATGAAAATTATTCGACTTATTGATCTTGATGGGATAAATAATTGGATTGTCTCTCATGCGATTACACTATCAAGCATGTACATCAATCGCTATTTAATTAATCAATATGGTTTACTGAWTTTTTTTACAATTACAGTTCAAAATGACACAATTGTACATGCTAAAAGAGAGAATTACCACTTTGGAGGAGAGCTTGATCCAGCAATGTTGATCAGTTTTGGAGCTTGAACAATTTCTACAACATCACCATCTTCATCAAGAAATATGAAAAAAGATGTATATATTTTTAGTATGAGAATGTTTTACAAAATAATGCAATGTCATTACTTAAAACATATATCATCTAGTATGCAATACAAAGAAATAGAAAATTTTGATTTTAATATCTTTATGATTTTATAAGCAACTAACTTAACAAGGGACTAAATCACACTTTTTTCTCTAGTGATGATCAGATATGAATCAAACCATAACTTCTCATTAGGTGAGGAAATGCTATTTTGTAAGTAACTTATTAACTTGTGAAAATCTACCTTCTTTCCTTTTTTTATTTTTTATTAATGCATCCTATTCTTTTTGGATTTTTACTAAATTACCCCTATATTTTACATCTGTTGATGTGATTGTAGGTTGCCTTATTATGTGCAATCCTATAATTCAGCCAACTTATACAGAAAACTTTCCTATATATCTTGTTTATATTTTGTGTTCACATCAATATCAATAAAAATATTTTGATCGAAGAAGTTTGAAGGAAAAGAAATAAATCGATATATACATTTAGATTGACTTTTGGGATATGAATGTAATTTGGTTTAATAAAAAATACCCAACCTAGTTTTCATTCAACAAATTGGGTTAATATTCGAGTATGTAAAGGGAAAAATTGCAAATTAAAATATTCTACTTAAATAGCTTGATGGGATAAATAATTGGACCGTCTCTCATGTGATTACTTTATCAAACATATGCAAAATATACATCAATTATCTATTTAATTAATCATTCGGTTTAAACAATTATATTTCAAAATGACACAATTGTAGAAGCTAAAGGAGGGAGACAATGACCTGAGTTTTCGGGCAGAGAGCTTGATCCAAGAATCTTGTTCCATCCTTTAGCTTGAACATCTTGTCAATCAATTTTTACAACATCATCATCTTCATGAAGAAATAGAAGAGAGATTTATAATTTGTTAGTATAAGAATGTTTTACAAAATGATGCAATGTGATTATTCGAAACTTAAATATCTAGTAAGCACTAAAAGTAAATATAGAAATTTGATTTTAATCTCGTTATGATTTTATAGTGTAACTCCCCGAATTTTACTTTTATGAATTTTTGTTTGATTTTACGTGGAGCTATGTGCCAACTAGGGTTGGACGTTTTATATGTAATTAATATTTTGAAATCGAACGTTTAATAAGTACGAAATTTCATTTTTATCGAGTAAGAGTTATCATTTGGTTAAAGGCTCGACTCGTGGACCTATTTGTTTATTAGTCGGAAGTTGGACTTTTTATAAAGGAAGCCCGTTATATTAAATTTATGAATTTGGGGTTAATTTGGATGGAAAGGCCCGAAGGGTTCGGGTTACGGCCCAAAATATAAATTAAAAATAAAAAAGGAAGAGAAAGAAAAAAAGCAAAAATATAAGAAAATAAAAAGAAAGAAAAGAAAAGAAAAGGAAAAAAAAAAACCCTAAAGAAACTCTCATCTTTTTCGTCCAGCCGCCGCCTTATTCTTCTTCTCTTCTCGCCGCCGCCATCTAGAACTGTCGCTGCTCTTTCTCCCTCTACCAACCGCTCGTCTCTCCGCATCTCTGCTCGCTGTTGCACAACACCCTCATAGCCGCCACCAGCATGCCTCCCTCACGATTCTTCTACAACGTGACTAGGCCGGAGCTCTTTCCACTCCGATCGCTCGACGAAGTGCGTGACCCTCGTTGCGGTCCAGATCTGCTGGTCTGCAATTGTTGTCTGGTCAGATCGTCCCTTCCACGCCGGTGCTTGGTCGCTCGCAGTACGCATCGCCTCGCTGCTGCGCGTTGTCCATTTTCACTTGCTGCTTGCCGCCGTTTCTGGTCACGTCGCGGCTAGTTGCTGCACACCAGAGGGGCGCGAATCCATGTCCACCGAAACCCCATGGCCGCTTGGGACGAAGCGTTCCGCCGAGCTGCCTTCATCTTCGTCTTTCTCTTCTCTGCTCAACGATGTCGCCAGGAAAGAGGACGGACAATGTTCGGCCGCTCGATGCAGTGGAGCCATCCGGATCTGCTTCTTCCTCGATTGGATCTAGAATCCCTTGCCACTGCTCGGAAGCTTTGCCGCATGGCCAGCCAGCTCCTTCCGACCGTCACTCTGCCTAAATTCGATCACCATCAACCATTTGCCGGAACATTGAACGTTGCTGGCTGTTGCCAGCTTCCAGAAGAAGCAAACACTATCGGTGCAAGGGTGCGCGCCCAGCCACCCAGCGGCCCCAGCGGCCCAGTGCCTAGGCCCAGGGCACGCGCGATGCCAAGCCACCCAGCGGCCCAGCAAGCGGCCCAGGCGCCTGGCGGCGCCGGACGCCTCGAGGCCCAATGCCAGGCGCACAGATGCTTTTGCGCGAGCCGCTGGAGCACACGCCCGAAGACCTATTGTCCATTCCCGAGACATTTGGATATCATGACTTAAAGGTGAAAAACATTAACACTTGAACATTGAAGTTTGATGACTTGTACATAACTATGCCCTGAAATTGAATTTATGGGGAAGAAACGTAGTTAGTAGGGGTTTATATCCAAGCTAAGGAGTTGAATTGTAACCTTAAACGTAATATATTCGATAATATGAGAAGTAAAATATGAATTTATTTAAGTTAATTAAAGGGGACATTTTAGATTAAACACATAATAATCTAAGTTGTGATGATCGAACTAAGTAGACCCCTTATGTCTGTGTATAATACTAGGCCATTTCGAGCCTTACATTGAGATCAATGGAAGATCCACTTCGTAACTTAAGTAAGAACCTATTTGTAAAGGAATCGGGGTAAGTAATTCTCCCATCTCCAAACATTTTAAAATGAATGAAATTGAATGCTTTTAATGCTTTAATATGTTTTGTATGAGATTATATGTTAATGTGTGTAATTGTGAAGAATGTTAATGTGTTTGTATCCAGTAGCACCCTTATGTTAAAGAATATGTTATTATGCTATTATGTTTTATATCCTGTGCTATTTGTTGAACGTTATATTACATAACGTTGTATGTGTTTCATGTCATGAGCATGTAATTAGAATTCTACATCACATTTGGCATGAGCCTTTCACACACTTAGAAGGTGAAGGGTTTAGGAAATGAAATTTTAAAGGAAACAGTGAAGTTTTGAAAATGTTAAAGTTTTTGGAAAGGAGTGTAAACCTAGCCACGAAGGATGTGAGTGGAAAAAAGGGCGTGGGGGACCGGCGCACCGAAACCGACCCTCTGGGAGGGAGGTAATGATTCACCTCTGGGAGGTGAAGAGAAAAAGGGAAAGTAAAGGAAGAGAATGTAATCAGGTTCCAAAGAACAAATGGCCCACTGCAGCCTAATGGCTAGGCGTTACACTCTAGTGAACTTACGAATGAAAAGAAATGGAAAGTTTTTACTGYAAGTGAATTTTGAAGGGAATGTTTTGTARAGGAATTTTAAAAAGGGAATGTTTGAAAAGGTTTTCATTTAAAAGGCGAAACCTTAAAATTTCACGACATGTAGGACATATTCATGCATTCATGCATGAGGTTACTTACTGGGCTTTTTAGCGCATTTCTTTCTCTTATGTTTCATTTCAGATGATGTGTAACCAGATGGTGCGAGGAGGTCGCTTGTGGGCGAGCTATGACATCCGAGAACTAGTTTTCGAATCGATTTATGTAATAAGATAATTATATTATTTTTGAATGTTTTAAATTGTTGAGGCTTCCGCTGTCTTCTTTTTTTAATAAATGGTGAGTTTTAAATGTAGTTGATTATTTGCGAATGGAATGACGTAACATTTTTGGGTTAGGATAAGGTTCCTAATCTAGGGGTGTTACATATAGGCAATCAACTTAAATAGGGGTTAAATTTGTACTTTTATTTTTCTCTATTAATGATCATATATGAAACGAACCTATAACTTTCATTAGATGAGGAAATTGTATTAGTAAGTCACTTATTAACTTGTGGGACTCTATGCTTTTCCTTTTTTATTTTGCACTAATGCATCCCATTCTTTTTGGCATTTTCCTTGGTAATAGTATTTCTTCACCTAAATTAAAAGTGTGAATTTTTCCCCTAGGTAAGTCGATTGCCTATAAAACCATAAGGAGATTAAAGTTAAATTTCTCTATTTCCCTTTTAGTGCATAGTAGATGTTAGGATTGATTACTACTTCTTTTAGGAGTTACTTTATAATCACGAGTGGATTAAATAAATCAAACCAAAATATAAAAGGTAGAAATATGATTTAACATGGTTCAACATAAATGCGTATATCCATAGTACCACGTCTAGATGTCAAACACAATTCACTAAATCAATAAGTCCAAGGGACTTATACATCAATCATTCAACATATTAAAGCTTTCAACAAAATAAAAAACTCTCCCTATGTTGAATCTTGTAGCTGTTGATAGATTGCTTGAATTGTCTGTTGACATAGAAGATTGAGCAATGTCTTGTTTTTGTTGCTGGAAATCCTTTTAGCAAACTTCCCGAATCTTCTTAAGATAGCAAGAACTCTCGATAGTAGGTTGGATCACCAAAAGGAATAAATTCCAACAAAAACACATTGAATAAACATTTCACAACATATACTTATGAACAAATACTAAGTATGTCAATCTAACATTATATGAATATTACTCTCTGTATTTGTTGAATAAACCCAAACTAATAAGCCTAGTTATATAGTTGATCTTGCAGGAATCAGAATATTTGAATAAGTGATAATCAATAATCATATCTCTAAAAAGGATTGAAATCCTTATCTAAAAGGATAATTATGATAACTAATTCAAAGTATTTGATAATCAATATTCAATAATCAACTACTTTGAGATCATGATGTTTAGTGATAATGCATCAATTAATTCAAAAATCAAATATTCCTATGATAACCAAAACTATGTACTTACAATCTCCTCCTTTTTGGTTTTTATATGAATACAAAAAAACATCTTGCAATAAACTTATTTATCTTAAAAAAATTAATAAATAGAAAAATATCCTTCATAAATCATTAAAAATAAGCCTCAACACCATTTGGTGGTAAACCTCAAAATGAACACCAGTTGCCTCAAAAATATCCTTATGAATCAAATATGAACACCATTGAAACAACAAACCATACAATAACTATCAGTATGCATAATATCCATTAGCGATAGCACAAAAAGAATCCAGTAACCATAAATCCATCATCATCAACATAAACATCATGCAAAATAAACAGTACCATATATCCATATCACCATTCTATTACATCTACCAATATATATAGTAACATTTACCATTAAGCAACCAAGAACCTATCCAGTAAAATATAGCAAAATATATCCAAATGACATTCCATTACTCCCCCTTTGTGGTTCAAATGAACAACCAAAAAGGCATCAAACACGATGACGAAGATGAGCAGACCGTCGAACTTTGTTCCTGACTTGGGAGARGAGCAGTGCCATGGATGATAACTGAAGAATCATCTCTCGAAGATGTAGGGCCAACTAGTAGGGATGCAAGAGGCTCCCCCTAAGAAGTTGAAGGGTCAAGAGACACAAAAGCAGGAAGAGACGATATAGGCGAAGGCACCACTAGTGAAGTTGTAACACCCTAAAATTTACTTTTATTAAATTTGTTTGATTTTACGTGAAATTGGTGTGCCAACTAGGGTTGGTTATTTTATATGATTAATATTTTTAAACCGTATGTTTAATAGGTGCGGAAATGTTATCCGTATCAAATAAGAGTTATCGTTGGCTAAAGGCTTGACTTGTGGGTCTATGTATTAGTTAGTCAAAAGTTGAGCTTTTTATCTAAAGAAAGACCGTTACGTTTAATTTACGAGTTTTGGTTAGATTTAGATGGGAAGGCCCTACGGTTGAGTTGTGGCCCAAAATAAAATTAAAAAAAGAAAAGGGAAAAGAAAATATATAAGAAAATCAAAAAAAGAAAAGAAAGGAAAATCCCTAGAAACTATCTTCTCCTTCCTCTCACCGCCACAGCAGCCCCTGCCCAAACCCTACCCGCCGCCTCTTCTTCTTCTCTTCTCGCCGTCGCCGTCGCCGTCTAGGACTGCCACTGCCCGTTGATCGCGGTTCTTCCTCTTCACGCGGCCGTTCCTTGCAGATCCGCCGTCTCGCGGTTGCCATCTCCATAGCCGTGCTTGAGATTGTCCAGATCCAAGCCCCGCGACAAAGCCTGGCAGTGCGACCCACTACTCGGTTCCTGGCCGTGCCTGAGGTCACCCGTCCTCCGCTCGCCGAGATCGCTGACCCTTTGTTCGTGACGCTACGTGTTGCCCAGATTTGCACGACTAGAACTGTCCTTGTCTACTGTTCGTCGCCGCTGCTGAGCATGTCGCGGCCGCTCGTGGCACGCCAGAGACGCGCGATCCGAGTTGCTAAAACCCATGGTCGCTCGGGACGAAGCACTCCGCCGATCTGCCCTCCAGGTCCTCGCTCGCAGCTGCTACTCGCCAGATCCGCGCATCTTGCCACCTCTTGGACGTTTTGTCGTGCAGATACCTGCCTTCTTCGTCTTTTTCTTCTCCTCTGCTCGACGACCTGCGCGACATCACCATCCACCGATGCTGCTGCTTCGCGACCCAGATCAGGGCGGGACTTGCCTTGCCAGAGTTCACTGGAAGCAGGCCAATTGTAGGCCGTCTGTTGCTGGTTTCTTTTGGCTGGCTGTTCGCCAGTTCTAGGGGTGCCCAGAGCTAGCAGGCACCCAGGTGCCGGCGCAAGTGCAGTGGACGCCCAACGGCCCCCGCCCAACAGCACCAGGCGGCCAGTGCCCAGCAGCACCAGGCGCCCAGCAAGCACAGGCGCCCAGCAAGCGCAAGCGCCTAGTGCCAGATGCCCGGTGCCCGACGCCCAAAAGCATCGACGCCCAGGCGCACCAACGCCCAGACGCCTAGGGCAATATCCGAATATCGTGAATTTAAGGTGAAGACACTAACACTTATTATTGAAATTATATAACTTGTATAAAATTATATCCTGAAGTGAATTGATGGGAGAACATAGTTAGATTTATACCCGAGCTAAGGAATTGAAATTGTAATCTTAAAAAGACATGATAATTGGTAATGTGGGAACTAAGAATGGATTAATAATTAGTAAAGGACATTTTTGGATTAGACACATAATACCTAAGTTGAGACAATCGAACTAAATAGACCTCCTTCTGTAATCAACTAGGTCATTTGGAGGCCTTACGTTGAGATCGATTGAAGGAGTCCACTTCGCAACTTAAGTAAGAACCTGTTTACGTACAGGACTCCATGTAAAGAAASCTCTCATTCATATCATTATAAACAAATGAATTTGAATGCTTTTAATTGTTGGAATATGTGTTGTGTGGAATTTTTATGTTGATGTGTGGAATTGTGACGAAAGTTGAATTGTTCGTATTTAGTAGTACTTTATGTTAAGAATGCTGTTGTGATTTCATATCATGCATTATTTATTGAATGTTATTTTATGTAAGATTGTATGTGTTTCATGTCATGAGCATGTAGTGAGAAGTTTACATCACATTTGGCATGAGCCGTTCACGCAATTAGGAAGTGAACAGTTAGAAAATGGGATTTTGAAGGAAAAGGTTAAAGTTTTGGAAATGTTAAAGTTTTAAGAAAGGAGTGTAAACCTGGCCACGAAAGATGTGAGTGGRAAATGGGGCGTGGGGGACCGGCGCCTCAACCCTACCCTCTTGGAGGGTAGGTAAGAATGGAATGTTCACCTCCTTGGAGGTGAAAGTGTGAATGAAAACCTTTTTTTTTTGAATGTTGACCGCTTTGCGGTTCTGCCTGTAGGAATGGAATCGGGTTCCAAATTAGAATGGCCCACTGCAAGCTTAGTGGCTAGGCGTTACACTCTAGTGTGCTCGCAAAGGAATGGAAATGGAAAGTATTTATTATAAGTGAATTTTGAAAGGAACGTTTAATAAAGTTTTGAAAAGGGAATGATTTTGAAAGTTTTTCATTAACTTTGAATTTTCACATATAGGACATGTTCATGCATTCATGCATGAGGTTACTTATTGGGCTTTTTAGCTCATTCTTGTTCCCCATGTTTCCTTGTAGATGATATGTAACCAGATGGGGTAAGGAGGTCGCTTTAGGGGTTGCTTTGATACCCGAGAACTGATTTTCGAATTTATATATGAAATAAGATGAATACTTCTAAATGTTTTAAATTATTGAAGTTTCTTTATGATTTTTGTTTTTGAATGGTTTAGAAAGACTTTCACTGTATTTCCCTTTTGAATAAAATATTAGGATAGTGAGGATTTATTTAAAATGCATTTTGACTCCTTGGGATATTGTTGAGTTTTAAATAGATAGTTGTTTATTTTAGAACTGAATGACGTGGCATTCTCAGCTTAGGACTGTTCGTAATCTAGGGGTGTTACAGAAGTACTAGCTAGATGATGTAAAGTAGCCTGAATATCAATCAATTTAGAAAGGGCTGGTCGTTCAAAACGTGCATGGCATTGTTGAAGTTGGATGTGACTTTGCTGAAGTTGTGCATAACTCTCTAAAGACTAATATAGGATTGCTGTAATTTGTAAAACACTAAAAACATTTTATGTTTCCAGCTGTGAGGAGGATAAACTGGTGGAACTGGTGGAATAGAAGAGGAATCAAGAAGAAATGGCTGACCTTGAGGAACCCTATAAGTTTTTAAGTCCAATATTTTCACACTCAAATAAGTTTCATTATGAGAAGCCTTTTAAACGCTAACTAAAAGTGAGGCAATGGATCAAACAAGGAAACAGTAGAACTCATTTATCATCCTCACTTTGATATTCACACAAAATCCTCTGAAAAATGAGAGATGCCAAATTTATACTCATACCAGCCCCTATAGTATACAAAAAATTTTCCCTATCAGCCCTCACAGTAGTAGTATGCTAGGAAGGCATCCAATTGGGTAAGGAAATTCGATGAAGAAGTCTATAAAATGGTGTAAGACAAGTAACAAACAAAGCACTAGAATCAGGCCAAGCACGAATAGAGTTACCACTTAATGTACTGGTTACTTCAGACAAGGAGAAATGACCATCAACAAAAAAAATTAGCATTGTCAATAGGAGGGATATGTAAAGCAGAAGCAATGATTGAAGGACTAAATGAAATCCAATTACCCGATAGAAAACAAGAAATTGCAAATCAATATTCTTGTCTATATGAGTATACAATTCACGAGTTAATATGATAGAAGGTGCATRAAGTGAAGTAATAGTTCTATCCCAACCCCTTTGATGTAGCACAATGAGCAATAGACAAAAAGGAATTAATCCTTAAAATAGGCTGGTCGTAGGAGTTACTAGCACGAGGTTGCTTACGGACTTAAGGAGGAGAAGTATTTTTTGATTTGGAAGGTCTTGAAGAAGCAATGGCAAGGTCCTGAAGTTGAACTTCATCACCAGTGGAAGAGGATGCTAGGGAATTCGTGAAATCACGAGGTGGTGCAGATAGCTTTCATCTAAGCGGGAGAGATGACTTGGGTAGAGAAGAACCTGATGATGCACGAAACCAGAGACAAATAACACTAATTTCCAAGGCTATTATGCGGTAGGTTGCGGTACTTCTACTGGCAAAGAGGGGGGCCAGTTTCTTTCCTCGGTGAGATGTTGATACTGCAGTGGAATTGGAGGCGACAACTAGAGTGGAAGAGGATGGAGTGGCGGCGGCTCGAGGTGTAGTCATCATGATGGTTGGAGGGCAATCGGCTAGACAGAGATGGTAAGGGAAACCTGAAGAGAAAGATTAGGGAAGAAGAGAAGAAGAAAAAAGAAAAAAAGGCTTATATATATATATATATATAAAATATAATGAAGTCCTAAATCTTTATAGGATATCATAAATCAGTCTGCAAATAAAAATATTTAGCAATTCATTTCATACCTTTAGAAAACATATGCAAATCAGTCCATAAAAGAAAAATAAAGATTGTAATCAAGTCTAGAAACGTATAAATAAATGCATGAAACTCCCTCAGCTTAAAATGCATTTATCTTAAAGACCCAAATTTTCTTTTTTAAAATCAGAATTATCTTTGTGGAAAACAAGAAAACATGAAGAGGAGTTTATATTCCAGTAAGGAAAATCAAATATAGAATGAAACAAAATCAGAGTAGAAACAAGTCATAACGAGTCAAAAATTATATCCAGAACAAATTGGATTTCAAATTTAAGATGACCAATGCATAAGTTTCTAAAGCCAAATGTATCATGAGATTGATGCAAAATAGAGAAGATTTGAAAGAACGACACAAGTATAGGATATAGATCGCCACTTCAACCATGAGATATGAGTATGTGAATGTGTCCTCAAGGGAAAGTATAATACCCCTTCTCTCAAAATAAAGCAAACAATTGTCATGAGATATTATCAATAAAATTTTTAAATAGATATGTAATGAACAATTGTTCAAAYACTCAACATATTTGTCAAACTGTTGCTTTCACTCACAAATTGTGGTAGCCTTTTCCATGGTAGAGTAGTCGGARGATAGTGGTCACTACACCAAAACTACATTACTTAATGTGACTTTCACTCAACAAAAAATGGTAGATTTTATAGGGAGTGGTAGAACTACTATCAAGTAGAGTGTCCCCTAAACCTTCCAAGTAAAGCATGACTCTCAATAAGAAATGTCAAAATAGAATACTTAAGTCATTATGGGCACACAGAAAAATGAGACACCATACACACTGGAAAATAATTCGCAACCAGGAGTATAACATGAAGCACAGGTACACAAGGATCATTTTCAATAGTATTTCTTCACATTGGTGAACAAACTCCAATGGATTACCTTAAATCCAAAAAAATATGAGATGGAAGAGCTTTTCTAAAAATATCAGTTAGTTGATCCTTGGTAGAAACTTGTTCAATACAAGTGGTTTTATTTTCAACAAGATCACAAATAAGGTGATATCTAATATCAATACGTTTAGTGCGAGAATGCTGAATAGGATTTTTTGACATGTCAACAGCATTAGTATTATCACAACAAAGAATGATGGTTTGTTGAGAAATACCATAATCATTAGCATGTATTTCATCCACAAAATTAAGTACAACTATTCCCTGATGCTATATATTTTGCCTCAGCTGTGGACAAGGAGATGAAGTTTTTTTTTTTTTTTTTTGGCTATACCAAGAGACTAGATTTACACTCACATGGAAGCACCCACTTGAAGTACTCTTCCTACCATCCATGTTTCCTACTTGATCTGCATAACTAAAACATGCTAATATAGAGTTAGTACCAAAAAGAGTAATATATTCCAAGTTCACTTGTTCTAGCAATATATTTAAGAATCCTTTTAACAGCAGCGAGATGTGATTCCATAGGATTAGCTTGATATCGGGCACACACTTCTACACTAAAACATATATCAGGACGACCTACAATGAGATATAGTAAGCTTCCTGTCATGCTTTTAAATAGAGTTGGATCAACCTTCTGTCCTTTTTCATCCTTTCCTAGATGAACAGAAGTTCCCATAGGTTTTGCAACTTTTGTATTTTCAAGACCAAATTTTTTAATTTTATTCTTTGCATACTTGGTTTGAGATATAAACATTCTTTTTTGCAGTTGTTTTAGTTGAAGACCTAAGAAATATGACAATTCTCCTACCATGCTCATTTCGGATTCAGTTTGCATGAGGGTAATTAATTCATTAGTATGTGAAGTATATATGGAATCAAAAACAATGTCATTAACATAAATTTGAGCTACCATAATACCTTGACCAATATACTTAATGAATAGAGTTTATCGAAGTTACCTCGCATATACCCATTGTCTAGGAGAAAAGTAGTTAAACGATCATAGCATGCACGTGGGGCTTGTCTTAATCCATAAAATGCTTTGTGAATCCTATAAACATACTCTGGATGATGTGGATTCTCAAACTTTTTGGGTTGTTCCATGTATGCTTCTTTAGTGAGTATACTATTTAGGAAAGCACTTTTTATGTCCATCTGGTACAATTTGATATTTAGATAACATGCAATAGCAAGTAAAAGTTGAATTGACTCAAGATGAGCTATAGGAGCAAGTGTTTTCTTCAAAGTCGATGCCTTCAACTTGGGTGTATCTTSAAGCAGCAAATCTGGCTTTGTTTCTTACAATTTGATCAGTTTCATCTGTTTCGTTTTTAAAAATCCATTTTGTACCAATAACATTAGCATGTGACCTTTTCTGCCCATAACCTTAAGCACAATGACTTAAATGATTTAAAAGCATTAGATTTTTCTTTAATAAAGTCAATCCAAGTAAACCTAGAAAAATTATCAACACAAACATAAACATACCTTTTTGCTCCAATGCTTTTAGTTCACATTTGTCCCATGAGATCCATGTCTAAAAGTTCTAATGTATGTGCTGTTGCGAAATGCATCGTAGGGGGATGTTTATGTCTTAATCTGTTTCCCTAATTGACATGGTTTGCACACATTATCAATATTGATTTTAACTTTAATAACTCCCCTAATTGCATCATTTTTAATAGGTTTGAGATGTCTCGATAATTTAAATGACCCATTTTATGATGCAGAGCTTCTGCATCCTCTATAGTGGATTTGTGACATATAGTTGAGGAATTTAAAAGATAGCAATTATCACGAGATCTTTGTCGATTTAGTATGCTTATTCCTTGATGAATGATAACTTGGCACTTGTTCTTAGTAAAAATAATAGTATATTCATCATCACATACTTGGCTTATAATGATAAGATTTGCTTTTAAACTTCAACATAAAGCACCTCCTTCATACTTAGAAGTCCATGCATGGTTAGAGTAGCTTTGCCAAGTATTTTTCCCTTTTTACCATCACCAGGAGTTACAAAGCCATTTGTAAATGGTTCAACATTTGTTAATAAATCTAAATTTTCAGTCATATGCCTAGAACATTCACTATTAAAGTACCACTGATCAGAATTATAAGCAAGTAAAGATTTGTGTGCAACATGACGAATAGTTGCCCTAGGTATCCTCTAGTTTTAATCACATAATTTTTCCTAGATGTAGGCTTTTCTTCATGAAACATTCTATGCACATAGAAACATAGTTTATAACACTTTGGCCAAATATGTCCCTTTTTACCACAAAAATGACTAGTAGGATAAAGTTGGGTACCATATGGAGTACTTTTCCTTACTGAATCTTTCTGTTTGTAATCGGTTTGGCTACACTTGTTTCTATGTGGACTGACGGATAAGAAAACATTGATGAGTGTCGACCTTGAGCAAGCAGCTATGATCCATATTAGGAAGACTTTCACATAAAATTTCCTTGTCAAAATAGACATATCACAAGTTAAAAAAATGGAACAAAGCAAGAGGCAATAGGGTTAAAAAAAAAAATTACTTTGCCTAAAGAATTAGTGTTACTATGGGACTATATGAATCAACAAGATAACGTTTACAGAATTATGGAATATCATCTTTTCTGGCTCTTTTTTAAGAAGAAGTTTTAAGTAATTACGATGGGTTATTCTATAAGATCACTGATATAGTGAATTCATATTATAGATGAGTGACTTAATGCACATGCAAGTAAAGATGGTGCTGAATCAAATAGGGAGGGAGATGATTTGACAGACTCCAACTATACTAATAATAATCATTCAGTGCCGAAGATTTTAATGTTGAGAACTACAACTCCCCTAGTCATGTGGAACTAAATGAGGAGCACCATGCTATGAAAGCTATTGAGAAATACTAGGAGTAGCGATAATTAACAAGTGTGTGACAAAGACAAGACATTCTAGTTTATTGAGAAAACAAAAATGTGACTCTTCAACAAGTTTAGATGTAGGGAAGAATAACAGTACATCCAAGACTCTCAATGAAAAAAAAAGTGAAGACAACCATGCCAAGGAAGTTATCAGAGACAAACCAGATGCCAGAGTGGAGGTTGAAGATTATGTGGCAAAGGGAAGGCATTATATTTTGTCCACACAACAAAAATATCACTCTTTAACAAGCTTAGATGAAGGAARGAAGGAATCACAATTAAAAGAAAAGTGAAGAAAAAGTATGCGATAAAGGGGAGGAAAGTGAATGGTTCACTAAGACAAGGTAGGTTCATGTGTAAAATGATAAGGATTTCACTAGAGTTCATTCTAATTCCATACTAAGTTCACATTGAAGCACCAAGCCAAGAAGATGCTGATCCATCAGCATCAGTTGGACATTCTCTTCCTTTGAAGTTTAGATTTGAAGATAAGGAACCAAAAGTACCAAGGAAGTTAGATTATGAATATATGGTGGTTGACTTGTTCGCCGAATTCAAGCGTGACTGGGCATACGAGAGCATGAATACTTCAAATTTGACCAATGTGAGAAGAATTTTCATGGTTTGCTTTATATCCCTCGTTGTTGGAAATAAGATTGTCTGATACTATGTTACTTTAGAAGAATAGATAAATTTATGCCAAACATTAATAGCTTGTACACATTCTGGAGTGATTCAGTTCTAAAATGTAGGAGTTCCCCCTATCCAGGTTAAATTGTTTTCTTCAAGTCATTGTATGCAAGATTTAGTTCTTTTCGCATGAGAATATTAGAGATACTCATTTCGAGATATTATTCAAGTTTTTAAATAGGAGCTCTCTATTTGAGAAAACTTTTAGATGCATAATGGACTGGCTAAAACCATATTTCTCTTATAGAGTAAGTTCCACAAGTTCTGTAAAAATGGAGTTATATATAGGGCTTACCTTGATCATGAGGTGAATATCTTGCCTGGTATAGCTCATCGGATCCACAACAAGATTGTTGTTGTTCCATAGGGTGCAGATTCCTTCTGAAAGTCCTTCTGCATCTACCTCTATCAAATCTGAAATTTACTAAATTGTTATTAAGCTTCAGTTGAACTTGAAATGTTAATCTTAAGACTCCCAGAAAGAATTCTGTTAAGATGAACATTTAATACACTCTTTCTAGAAAACCTTATTCAGGGCACAAGAACTGAAACACATAAGACCAAAGAGAAGTACACCTCTCTTGTCCTTGACTAGAGAAGCAAAATCTTGTATCCTTTGTTTTCATATATTTCCAGTTAATTGGTCGTATAGTTGGAAGCAATCTTTTATATCTTAATCCATGGAAAGAATATGGAGATTGTAAGTTTTTGATTGTTCAAGGCTTGAGAATGTGTCCTTCATGATCTATAGGTTGACCACAAAAAAACAAAAGCATCCACATCCAAGGCAACTGAAATCAACTCTTGCAGTGAAGGCAAACATGACCTGGGTAGATATCAACAAATTGAATTTGTTTGTCATAGATGTCTTTTAGTTGTTCACAAAATTAAAGATCTGTTTCCTAACTTGGTAAGTAATTTAATTTATTCTAAAGTTGTCACTTTTTAATTATAGTGGCCTCTCTTATCATGACATCGAATAGATACAAAATCTATAAAATGTATAATACTTTGACATCCATTTTTTCCATGGAGAGGTGAAAAATGCAAGGGAAGATTCAAGGAGAAGTTTTTTGGAGAAGCGGGACTTTTTAGTCCAAGATGGACTAGATAGTGCTGACATCTTGACTACAATGGATAATCTAGACCAACCATGCGTCAAAATTGGGATTATCTAGAGTATAGTGCCTAGTATAAGASAGAGAATGTATGAACATCAGCAAAAAGGACTTRGGTTTTTAGGGAAAACCATGGGGGAAACAACTCATCTGGGTGAACTAAAGAGTACAGATTTGAAAGATGTTGGCAGATATATAACATCTTATGGTCTGAGAACAGGCAAAACCTGCCTATCAATAGGTTTTTTCCAAAGTTACTTGTGGTAGTTTCTAAATTTAGGCCAATTATAATTGCTCAAGCTAGCATGCTCCTTACTTGGGAAGAAGAATTCAAGAAATGGGAAGTCGATTTTCCATTCCACAATCTGTGCAATCCAAAGTTCTTAGGGAAAGAAAACTAAGACCTTCTAAAACTTTTCACCATGACTGGTTCTCTAGACAACGACAAAGTTTAGTATGTAAAAATTTTTACTTGGAGAAAGGAGACAAGTATTCTGGGGATAAGTTACAATATTTACTACTTCAATTGCCTAAGTTGGTAATTCTCGATGAAGGGCACATCCCTTGCAACCAAAATAGTTCTATATGGAGGACTCTATTAAAACTTCAGATAAGAAAAGGATTATTCTTTCAGGAACTCCTTTCCATAATTACTTTTAAGAACTTTTCAACACTGTGCATTTGGTCAAGCCAGGAATTATTGAAAAAGAAAAAGCATTTCATGCATGACTCCCTCAATTTCATGGCATAAATATTCAAGAAAACAAAAGGCAATAAGAAAATTTTCAATTAATCATTCAAAGGCTAAAGAGGTTGACAAGTCAATCGAGAGGTGAAATCTATCATGCAGCCATTTGCTCATGTCCACAAAGGCAGTATTCTCCAAAAACGTCTACTTGGACTGACAGATTATCTAATCCTTTTGGATCCACAAGGATCCAATGCAAAGGTCCTTCATAGAGACATTAGAGTATTGGGAATATATTTCGAGCTTGGGTACCAGGTCGCTTTGTTATCTGTACATCTATCCCTTACTGAACACTACTGGTCATCTATATATGAGAGTTCTAGAGTCAGCAAAGATACATTTAAAGAGTTGAGGCTTGACTCTAACGTAGGAACCAAAATAAAATTCATCATGTCATTCATCCAATTCAGGACAACAATGAATGAGAAGGTACTTATATTTAGCCAGTACATCCATCTGCTAGAACTAATTAAGGACCAAGTCAAAGCAAATTTAGATTGGCATGAATGAAAAGAAACCCTCCAAATACAATGGGGACAAGAGCGATTTCAGAGAGAGGGCATCATCAATAAATTTAATATTTCAAATAGTGAAGCAAAGGTCCTATCTTTGCAACAAAATGTTGCTCCAAGGGAATACGTTTGGTGAGTGCTTCATGGGTGGCTCTAATCGATGTGGTCTGGATTCTATCTGGGGAAAGGCAAGCCATAAGTCGAGCTTATAGGCTTGGTCAATAGAGAGTTTTTCTTAATTACCATCTGATAACATCTGGGACAAACGAATTGTAAACATCTAAAAAGAACTGGTTATTGGAACTGTTATTTTCTTTTGCTTCTTAGGAAAATGATGAACCGACATTTGCTACCATAGCTTTTGAGGATTGGATCTTAGACAATTTGGTTAATCATGTTGATTTGAAGGATCATATCAAAGCCAAATGAGGCCAATCTAGTCAAAACCTTTGGTCTAGTATCTCCACCTTAGATTGCTAAAATACTACAGGTAATGTTTACAAGGTGACTTAAGAATGTGTACTTCTAGTTAGCTCCCAATGATAAGTAAGGAAATTCAAGTTAGTCATTATTAGACTAGCTATCAAAGAATGGTAGATGTCTTTAAAAAGGTGTTAGTACGTTATGCTCTCTCAATGATGGGTGTTGTACAGAAGAATATGTTTGTCATTTCACCTATAGATTGAAAACTATGCTCATGTAAAGTTGTTCGAGGGGTCAGTGGATCCATAAGGTGATAGAATATTTAAATTGACAAAATATAGCTACTGGATAGGTAGGTATTTTGGTTATTTGAGTAGCCATAAATAATTTATCTTTTGGTTCCCTGGGTAGCTCAATATCACCTAAATACTTAATTGTATAACTTGGCTTCAAGGATGAACTATTTTAATGAGAGGTATTTTTTTTTATTTAGTTTAGTTTATATTTATTGGGCTAGAATAAATTAATTCATTGGGCATTTAATTAATTACTTGAGTTGATCCAAGAAAAAAAATAATTAAAGAATAGACTTAGGTCTTAAATTAGAGTGAAGAAGAACCACATGGCCCATAAGAGACAAGAGATTTTGCCTCACAAGGGGAAACCCTAGGGTGGCCAAAATTTCCCTTGTCTTTGGAGGATTTATGTCCCTAGGGATGTATATCTCTCGGTCGAAATCATAGGACATTGGGGATTTCACGACTCTATTATTTGGCGTTTTGTTCTTTAACCCTAATATTTATAATTTTTCTTGGAAGAATCCTCCTCACTTACTGAACTCCTTCGCCGGCCACCATACACTCTCTCTCTTCTTCCAATGAAAGTTCATCCTAGGTTTTTCGTACCCTAGTTCAGATAGGTGAAGTAATACCTAGGAGTATGGGATGAAGAGTCTTCTTGCTATTTTCATGCGAAGAATTCAAAGACTTGCACGAAGAATCATCCTCAGTAAGTTATAGAATCTGGGCAGTCTTTAGAATCATTTGTGCTGCCACCCCTTTAACCTCGGACCGAAGAGTTGAGCAAAGAATATTCGTCACATCYAGAAACCCTAGCACCACATTTGTTTCAAAAAAAAAATAAGTAGTAAATTTCTCCTAAACTCACTTGATGAAGGATTAAAATTCTGAACTTTTGCTTCCGCTGCATGACTCCTTGTTTTATAAGGTCCTTCAAGTGGTATCAGAGCCACAGTTTTAACGTTAAGAGCATACCAGGGTTCAAACTATAAAAGGCGGTCTCTTTACTTGTTTTAAAGTTTTTGTGTGTTTGTATGGATGCCTTGGAGAAGAATGATTTCTAGATCTCTTGTAAATCTCAAGAAGTGGAGGTATAGGGATTGGAAATATTATTTGTTTGTTTTAAAAAATTAGACATGATTTAAACCTCATGTTTCAGGTATAGACGCTTGTAACAATTAAATTAGTGAAGTGTTTTACATCGATTTAAAGAAGGGACTTAGGTATTAAATTAATTACTTTTTAATTATTAAAGCGTGATAATAGCCATGTTAATTCATGAGAATTGCATACTCTAGATAGAGTTAAAATGGAAATAAAATGTTTCACCAAACCTAATTAAAAGTATGAGATTAGTTTATGAGCTACTCTTTTTAAAGTCTATCACCCATGACATAGAAAGTAAGAATAAAATTGGATATTTCATAATAAGATTTTTGATAGGTTAATTAACAACATATAAAATTAACTTATGGATTACTCTCCAATGGAGTAACATAAGTTTATATGTTTTACTAGATGTTAATTGAACCTTAAACGTTTTTTAAAACCTCGTTTAAAAAAATTAAGTAGGAGAGGGGTTTCCAATGGCCCCGTGACTTCGGTCACACCTCTAGTTAAAGATTGTAGTTACCCTCATCATTTTTAGCATGTGCTCCTATAGGAAGGGTATTTCATAATGATCTAGATCTAATGGTAGAGGCATAATTAAAACCTAGGGTATACGTTATCATCTGTCAACCAATAAATGGATGTAATGATGTGAGATTATCCATAGGAGATGTAAGCTAGTGGTCAGCTTGAAGTCGGAACTATTCTTTGGATCTTTTCCCATTACGGAATTTATATACTTAACTTAGAGAATGATAATCTTCCTATATGAGCTTTATCTATTATTCTAAGCGTCAAATAACATATTATTGATAATAGTTATCGGTTATCTATTATCATGATATGAGCATATGTTCAATATTTTTTTATAACGTACATAAACACTAAAATCACATTATTCACATTTTTAAAAAATGACTGGTGGAGGCTCTTTTAGATGCCTGAGTATTATTCTCAAGGAGCATAAGCTCACATAAGCTAATTATGTGAATTGGAAAATGAACCTGAACATAATACTCTCTATCGAAGGGTACAAGTATGTTCTCACCGACCTCGGTCCTGAGACTAGGGAGGTCTTCATTGACTAAGAACGGTTGCAATGCCTATGTCTAGAACAAGAGAAGTTTAGAAAGTGATAGCAAAAAGAGTACTAGAAGATATGATGGTTCTGTTTCTAAGAAGGGAGGCTCCGAGCATGGAGGAAAAGTCCAAAGTTTTGTACAGGAAYGACTTGGAAAAGATATAGTCCTGCAGTAAAAAGAGGGGTTCTGTAGCACAATCAAGCGACGAAGTGCCTACAACTAAAGTAATCCCCAAAGCATGTGAAGATGAAACTGTAAACCTTTGCAGCAATAGTGTTGATGAGACAGAGAGCAAGGCATTGTGAATTAATAAAGAGCATGGTGTTGCTAAAGCCAGGACCGTTCTTTTCCTTATGTTTGTTGAACCCTGCAGATGATGGTAATTGTGTTTCTTGACTTTGGTTTTACATTCACATTGAAGAATTGTTTGACATAAATTTTTTGGTTTATACCTAAGAAAAGAAATCTTTCCACAAAAATCATATCAAAATGAAGAATGTACAATTTCTTAAACAGTGAACAATTCCTTCTCTGCGCTTTCTTCTTAATTGAGCTCTGCAACTAAATGAATCTAACCATAATCAGTGATCAGTCTCTAAAGATGAAATGGGGAGTCTCTGATCTATGGATTTCTTTCGAGTTCAAACCCATAGTTCCCTCCCTTTTTGCAAACTCCATACACTTACAAATTTTCAAGTATATGAATGGCCAGAGGACAAAGAGTCCAGCTTATGACCGTTGTTAGAGCAACCAGTTGGAAACTACTACTACTCTTGGAGCTGCCATAAGAGACTTATCCTTAACTGTGGATCAATACGCACGGTCAGTCAACTTTCATTACTGATGTTCCAATTTTAAGAGCAATTAGACTGATGACGCCAAAGATGCAGCTCAATGACCGAAGTTTCCATTTTGTCAATTGTTTTGCTTGTTGGAGGATAAGATGCTTCAGATTGTTTTGTACTAGAATTGATAGATTTTCTCTGTAACTTTGATCAATGATCAGTCTCTATAAACATGGTAGGAAGATGACTCCACTTTCAGTTAAAGAAGATTAGGAGACATCTGCATCCTACCCAAATAATTTGAATTTTGAATTATAGAACTTCCCGCCTTTTCTTATTGTACCAAGACTTTCTTCTTCATTACAACGAGAAAGAGCTAGTCAAAGTAAACATGATGACATGAACACTAAAACTAATGCCTAGCATAATCTGATATTTAGCCTCATGATTTTAGGTTTATGGATTTGAAATTCGTGATTACGAGCCCACTTGGATTAACATCTAGATAAAGAAAATATTTTTGATTGAAAAGGCAAAAAAATATTTTTATTTTGAAATATCAAATTATTTTTTCAATTAAGAAGCTCTTTGTTGAAAATTTTATTTTAGTTGAAATATTTGAGATCTGAAATTATAATTTGTGAAATTTTAAAAGTTGGGCTCAAATTATAAATAATTATTAATAATGTATTGATCTTAATCTATTAATGACATCGAATTTAAAACATCATTAAAAATCAATAATCGACCTTAATCTATTGTTAAGAAACAACAATCGATTAAGGCCAATCTTAATCATCTATTGTTCCAAGCTATAGAGATGAACTCAGATTCGATAGAACATATTACATTGAGCTGCCCTTAATATACGAGTGAAGGTTGTCACATGGAGGACAAAGAGTACGAGATAATATCGAGAACTATTTATATTGGAAATAATTTTGACTTGGAAAATTAAGTTCTCAATTAATGTGGTAATTTAGATAAAAATAAATGATAAGGGTAAAAATCAAAAAGTATAATAAGTATCTTCTTGATTTTTTAAAAAATAAATAATTTGTAAAAAAAAACATATAAGATGATTGTGGAGCAGAGGTAGTAAATCATGTTAGTGAGTAGAAAATTTGAGGAATTTATCGATATATGATAGAAATGGATAGGTGACACATGATGCAAAAAAATAGCGCCACATTTCGAAAACTGGTAAAGCATTGGAAGTAATTTTAACTTGAAAAATTGAATGTTCAATTAATGTGGTAATTAGTCAGTAATAAATGATAAGGTAAAATTGCAAAAAATAATAAATATCTTCTTCAATTTTTAAAACAACAAATAATTTCAAAAAAAAGATCTAAAACGACTATAGCATGGAGGTATTAAATCATATTACTGAGTAGAAAATTCKATGAATTAGCAAATACACGATAAAAATGAACGGGCTACGCGTGAAGCAAAAATTGGCGTTACTTTTAAAAATTTATCAGTGGATAATTTATATAAGGTAAACAAGACTCTACAGTAAAAACCTAAAAATGGATAGTTATGAGACTCTAGTAAGTAAGTTCGTAAATCAAATTTGGAAGTTATGCTGTATAGTTGAAGAAATCATTATTTTCTAAATTAATAAGGGGAAGGAAATGATGAGAAATTTTTTTTTGGTAASACCGATATATTGAGTAGTCATACCTCCTTAGATATTCATAAAAAATAACCATATGCATTAAATACGTTAAGTTACATGTCAAACTATCACATCTTTCTGACATAACTTTTCAAACTTGTTGCAATTCTTTTATCCCATCGAATAGAATCTTTAGCTTTCGTAACAAGGGTTGTATCTCATCTGAGCACCAAAGGAATTTTCGCTTATGAATTCTCAGCAAAATCATCCATTTGATTCTCTGATTTAAACCTTTGAATAGAAAATCTGAGTTTCTGGACAGTCTGTTTTCGTACAACATTTCTCAATGATTTCATGTTGCTCATGTCAGGCATGGATGGAACTAGTTCTAGCATTGCCCGAAGAACCAGGGCACGCAAGTTTCGAAATCATCCTCGAACTATTACATGGCACTCTGCTGCTGAAGCAAAAAAGAAGCAAGCAAGCAGCAGTTGTGAGAAGGCCGATGATACTAATTATCACAATATGGAGACGGGAAAGAATAGAAAATATGTCCTTGGAAATGCAACGAACCAAGGGAGTAGCAGTTCCGATAGAGCTGCTTCAACACCTGATCTGATCAATGTGGAGATAGCTGCTGAAAAGAAAATGAAATTAGGCCATGAAGAGGCAATGAACCCAGGGGGCAATAGTTCTTGGATTAAGAAGAAGAGAGGTAGATAGAAGAAGCACATATGTAAGATTTTCTTGTTCATCTTGTCATCTTTTTGTCATAATTTTTTGTTGTTAGATATATCTCTAATGTAAATATATAACTCTATAGGACCAAAAAATAATTCTGAGGGACACGATTCTTAAATCGAAGTGATTGGTGAAGCTCCCGATGGTACTTGTAAACAAGTAACGACTAAGGCTGAGATAAAAAAAGATGGCATGGGAAAGAATTCTTTTGAGCGCAAGAAGGGCCATAAGATAAGAAAGAGAAGGAAATATTCACGTACTTATCGAAAAGAGGAATGTAACTATTTTTAAGCAAYAAATTATATATTGTAACATTATAAAACATGATCGTTAATTGGTTTAAATGATTGATAAAATAATCAATTAAATGAAGTTCAATGAGGTCACGTGGAACTTTTAAATTTAGTTTCATAAACTCTCTATTTAGTAATAAACATTTGATCGACCTTCGATCAAGGAGAGTTGAGGCACAAAATAGAAGTTTGGATATGTATTTATTCTTCCTTGATGCACAATGTTCATGTTTAGATGACCTTGACTGTTACTTAACATTGGTATAATTACCTTATTTACTTAACATATACTCGGTTGTTTTTGAATCGAATATCTATCATCCACGTGATACGAAGACTTGAATGTGTTTAACTATAATTTTTTTTACTACTTTATGCTTAGTGAATATGTAGTCCTCTAAATAAAAATAAGGTGGAAGTGTAAATGTTTTCAGAAAAATATTTCAGTGCAACCCACAAAAAAGTAAAAAAGTTCAATTTAGGATGAAAAAAGCTATATATATATACACACACACACACATATATATATTTAAGAAAATACAAAATCCACAACCTCTTCATTCTAAATCCCCACCCTAACCCTATTTAGCTATATTTATTGCTCTTGACAAAGGTGTCTTACTGTATATGCTTCATTTCTTTATGTATCATTTATTGCTTTATCCTCTCCTTCACTGACTAAACCATATTAGAGATGAACATTCAAAACATTCTTTGTGGAAAACCTTATTCAAGGCATAAGAATTGAAACATAGAAGACCAAAAAGAAGTACACATTTCTTTTCCTTGACTAGAGAAGCAAAATCTTGTATTCTTTGTTTTCATATATTTGCAGTTAATTGGCCATATAGTTGGAAGCAATCTTTTATATCTTAATCCATGGAAGGAATATGGAGTTTTATGTTTTTGATTGTCCAAGGATTTAGAATTTGTTCTTCATGATCTACAGGTTGACCATAAAAGTGCAAAAGCATCTAGGTCTAAGGCAATTGAAATCAGCTCCTATGGTGAAGGCAAACATGACCTGGGCAGAAATCAACAAATTGGATTTGTTTGTCGTAGATGTCATATAGTTGTTCATCAAATTAGGGATCTATTTCCTAACTTGGTAAGTAATTTAATATATTCTAAAGTTATTGCCTTTTAATTGTAGTGGGCTCTCCTATCATGACATCGAATAGATACAAAATCTATAAAATGTATATACTTTAACATCCAATTTTTCCATGGATAGGCGAAAAATGAGAAGGGAGATTCAATGAGAAGTTTTTTGGAGGGGAACTTCTTAGTCCAAGATGGACCAAATGGCGTTGACATCTCGACTACAATGGATAATCTAAACCAACCATGCAACAAAATTAGAACTATTTCGAGTATAGTGCCTGGTGTAGAGAGAGCACGTATGAACATCAGCAAGAAGGGATTTGGTTTTTGTGGAAAACCCTGGGGGGGACAACTGATCTGGCTCAACTAAAGAGTACAAGTCTGAAAGATGTTAGCAGATGCGTAATATTTTATGCTCTGAGAACAGGCACCAAATCTATAGTTTTTGTCCAAAGTTACTTGTGTAGTTTCTGGAATCTAGGCCAGATATAATTGCTCGTTACTTGGGAAGAAGAATTCAAGAAATGGGAAGTTCGTTCCGTTCCATAATCTGTGCAATCAAAGTTCTTTGGGAAAGAAAACAAAGACCTCTCAAACTTTTCACCATGACTGGATCTCCAAACAATAACAAAGTTAGGTGGATAGAAATCTTTACCTGGAGAAAGGACAAGTATTCTGGGGATAAGTTATAATTTATACGAGCAACTTGTTGAGGAGAATACGACTTCAATTGCCCAAGTTGGTAATTCGAGATGAAGGCACATGTTTTACAACCAAAGTAGTTCATTTGGAAGACTGTTAAAACTTCTAATGAAGAAGAGGATTATTCTTTYGAGAACTTCTCTCTGAAACAATTCTGAAGAACTTTTCAACATTTTGCATTCTGTCAGGATAGAAGTTATTTAAAAAGAAAAAGAATTTCTAGTAGGGCTCCCTCAAGGAGTAAATATTCAAGAAAACAACAGGCAATAAGAAAATTTTCAATTAATCATTCAAAGGTAATTGAGAGGTCAAATCTATCATGCAGCCATTAGTTCATGTTCAAAAGAGTCTACTTGGATTGACAGATTATGTGATCCTTCTGGATCCACAGCTAGTGCAAAAATCTCATAGAGACATTAGAGTATTCAAAATATATTTTCGAGCTTAGGTTGAAGGTCGCTTTGTTATCTGTACATCCATCCCTATCTGAGCACTGCTGGTCATTTGCATATAAGACTTCTGGTGTCAGCAAAGATACAGTTAGAGTGTTAAAGCTTGACTCGAATGTAGGAGCCAAAACAAAATTCAGCAAAACAATGAATGAGAAGGTACTTATATTTAGCCTGTACGTCCTTTCATTAGAAGTAATAAAGGACAACCTCAAAGCAAATTTAGCTTTCATGAATGAAAGGAAACCCTCCAGATGCAACAGGGACAAGTGCAATTTCCCAGGTAGGGCACTATTAGTATATTTAATAACCAAACAATCAAGCAAAGTTCCTACATGCTACAACAAATATACTACTCCGAGGGAATAAGTATAGTGGGTGCTTCAAGGGTAGTTCTACTCGATGTTGTTCGGATTCCATCTGGGAAAAGGCAAGCAATAAATCAAGGTTATAGGCTAGGTCAAAAGGGAGTTGTTCATAGCTACCATTTGATAACATCTCAGACAAACCAGGGACATAAGTATTGTAAACAAGCTGAGATAGACTGGTTATCAGAACTTAAATTTTCTTCTGCTTTTTAGGGCAATAATGAAATGAGATTTCCTACCACAGCTTTTGAGGATAGGACCTTAGACAAATTTGTTAACCATATTAATTTGAAGGATCATATCAAAGCAAAAGGGGCCAATCTAGTCAATACCTTTTGTCTAGTGTCTCCACCTTACATTGTTGAAGTATTACAGTAAATGTTTACGAGGTTCCATCTTAACTTTTGGAAGTTTTGCCATCTATCTTTTTCATATTTATTTGAAAAAATTTACAAAGTTAACTTCATATGGTCCAATGACAATACGGGTCCTATTTCTGTCATTCCCATCTCCCTTTCTGTTACATTACAATACCACATACTTTCATAGTTATGTGAGTAAAGTTACAAAAGGAGGTTCTTGTCCATATAAAAAAAGATTATGTAACACATATTAATTGCACTGGGATACAATTACGAGAAATGAATGAAAGTATTTTGTCCATCAAATTTATTGATCTGTATCTTATACAAATAATTAAAATAGGACATTAACGTGTCATTTTTTTAAGAAATTATGTTCTTGCAGTAGACTCTAATAAATTTATATGTGCATATCGGTGTGAGGCCACAAGTCCTTATTGATTTATTACGTTTTTTTAATTCTTCTTGCCCAAGAACAAGGAAAAATATATGAATTTTGAACAATTAAAAGAGCGAGTTTTCCATTTTTCTACACAAACTTCGAAGAACTGAATGGATTTCAAACTGTCAAAATCGTCCCACTTTTCCAGAGTAAATACAAATAACAAATTAACTGCAACCTTTTCTCAGTTTACAAGGACCTAAAAGAATGTCTRGAGACAATAGTTATTGAATAAATTAGCCAAATTGGTGCATTACAGTTGCAAAGTGGTAATGTGGTTCATAACCATCAGTTATTCACCTTTTCAAATTTCATTCATATAAATCCATCAACAATTTACTAACAAGAAGCATCTAGCTAAATCTACAAGATAAACTGCAAAAGCATCTATCTAAATCTACAAGATAAACTCCAAAAGCGTACAATAACATTACGTATACATCACATTACTAGGTGGATGCAACCACCTTTCGTATACTTGTCGAGATTTTATTTAGCTAAAGAGATAGGCTGAAATGTAGGATTGAACACAATAGGCGCGCAATAAGGACACCAACAGATGTAAAATATAGAGGTAACCAAGGAAAACACCAAAAATGATAGAATGCATTAGTACAGAATAAAAAAGAAAAAGCATAAGTTGTCACGAGTTAACTTACTAGTTAATGAGAAGTTATGGGTTTGAGTCATATCTGATCATCAATAGAGAAACTTAAAAGTGTGAATTTAGCCCCTATTTAAGTTGATTGCTTACAAAACTGTAAGGAGATTAAAATTAAATTTCTCTATTTCCCTTTCAATGCATACTAGATGACTGAAATTTCAAATAATCACATTGCATCATTTTGTAAATCAATCTTATAATATATATATCTATATGTACAACCCGAGGATCGGAGGATGGTGATAATTCACAAAGATTGATTGAAGAAGATAGCGAAGAAATCAGAGATAGGAGGAATATTCACAGAATTTCTAATAATCAATAACTTTATAAAATCAAACAAATTCTTCGAAATTTATCATTATTCTGGGATCTTCAGAAGTAGATCTGGAAACAGAACTACTTGATGAAGCAGATCTCTTGAAGAGATTCTCCATTTCAAGGTTTTTCAAAGATAGATCTACACAAATCTGGCTACCAACTTCCTACCGCTTTGGCGGGTGTCGTGCCTCTCCTCGACTTACTCTTTCACGGTCTTATGGAAAAAACAATCACCAGACAAGCTTCGATCTATCCAGATCGACCATATGTCTGACATAGAATACCTAGGAAGGTCTGCTAAGGAAGCAGCTTTCCTAGGGTGATCTATGACCAAAGGGATCTGGGAAACTCATCCTAGATCTATGGTCTGAGCTTCGAAACTGAGATCTGAGAACTTTTTGCTCGAAATTTTCCTATTGAAACTTAGCTTAATAGAACCATCTGCAAACTGATTTATATTCCTAATCTCAGCGTTAGGAGGGGATTGAACCGCAGTAGGAGCAGTAGCTCCTTCTAGAATCCATTCATCTGCAAGTTGAATCTACTAGTCCGTCATTTTTTGCCGTAATATAAAATATTCAAAATGAATTAAATGTCATTTCAAAAGGATTTGAATTAGATAAAAATCTATTGCACACAGATTTTTATTCTAATGAAAATTCTGCGAAAAGACTTTAGTTCTTTGATAAATTCCTTGCTGAAAGAAAACAAATTCAGGAGAAATATTATGAATTTGTACTTTCTAATAAAATGCATATTCTAGTTTTTGATTGTTCTGAATTATATTATATAATTCCGAATAAAATTAAATATCCTTTTTCTTCGATTCAGCCAATTACGACTCCTTCGAAGAAAATTCTTGAGTGACAGTCCTTATCGAGCTCTCACAAAATTCAAGCGAATCATCCTCCTCTCATAGGTGTCAAAATAGATCACCTAGGTAAAGTAGTGGTTGCCATTCCTTTGAAAACACCTTCTAATGATATTTTACACAATACTAAAAATACTATACTACAAAATAATTTTACAAATACTTATCTAACTACCATAGGAAAGCAATTGGATAGGATAGAAAAATCCATTCCAATGATTTCTGAAAAATGCATTGTTTCTAATTCTTCGAAAGAAGAAYAAAAGAAACTTAAAAAGCCTATTTTTAAACCCTTCTCAATTTCTGACTCTAGTGTTAAATCCATTAGAGAAAATAATCTAGAATTCTCTAGAGCTATTCAGGATAAACTAAGTCAATTAGAATTATCCTCTGCCTCTAGTAAACATATTCCAKATTCTGTTTCTGAGTCAAATAAGATTAATGTCTTAGAAGAAAATTCCTCTTCTTCGGGCACTGATCCGGCTTTAGAATAGTTTCAGTCTAAATCTGAATCAATTTCCAGGAACAATCTGATGACTTGGCAGTCTTCGATTATTCCTGTTCCAAATACCCCTACGGCACCAAATATTGCTGTTGCCAAACCAATTTCTCAATATAGGTTCAATGCCTCATCCGTCTATGATTGGAACATAGACAATTTATCTGACTATCAGATCATTAGCTTCTTACAGCAGATGATGATGGCAGCAAATGCGTATAAAACCCAGATAGGAATCGAGGATAGGGCTACAGCTGAACTCCTCATTGCAGGTGTCTTTGGTCAGCTGAAAGGCTGGTGGGACTACTATCTCACCTCCTCACAGCGTCAGGACATTCTAAATGTTGTTAGGACCGATGAAACTGGTAACTTCATCGTAGATGCTAGTGGTCAGCCCATTTCTGATGCGATTTCCACTCTCATCCTTTCTATTTCTCTTCATTTTATTGGAGATCCTTCTCACCTTAAGGATAAAAATACTGAATTATTATCCAACCTTAGGTGTAAAAAATTATCTGAATTCCAGTATTATAAAAATACTTTCTTAACTAGGATAATGCTTAGAAAAGATAGTAACCAGCCATTCTGTAAAGAAAAATTCTTAGCAGGACTTCCTCATCTCTTAGGAGAATGAGTTAGAAACAAACTTAGGGAAGAAACCTCTAGTAAAATCATTCCATATAATCAATTTACATTTGGTGCATTGATTAGTCATATTAACAAAGAAGGTCTAAAACTATGCCAGGATATTAGGCTTCAGCAGACCCTCAAGCGAGAACTCAAATAGTCAAAGAAGGAACTTGGTGACTTCTGTAGACAGTTTGAGAATATTCCTGAAAAATCCTCGCACTGCAATGGCAATTGCAGTAAACCTTTATCTTCATCTAAACCCCATAGGAAGCACTCCTATCATAAAAAACATAAAAAATATAAAAAAATTAGATGATTTTTATAAAAAACCATCTAAGAAATATTCTAAAACCCATTCTGATAAAAAACATAAACAAATTAAGAATCCTTCTGATTTAAAAAATGTTAGATGTTTTAAATGTCATCAAAAAGGACATTATTCTAAATATTGTAAATTTTCTAAAAAATTAAATGAACTTCATTTAGATTCTGAAATTTATGATAAAATTGCAAATCTTCTTTTAGATTCAGATTCAGATTCAGAGTCATCTAGATATTCCTCTGAAGAAGCTCCACAGATTGATGAGATTCACACCTCGTCATCAACCGAGACTTCTACATCTTCTAAATACTCTCTAAATGTTCTTACAAAAGAACAACATACTTTTTTAGAAAATGTTAAATATATTTCTGATCCTGCTCTGCAAAAGCAGTTTTTAGAAAAAATTCTAAATTCTATGTTTGATGAAAAACCTGTGTAAAAATCTTCTATTTTACCTTCGACATCTTCAAATGCTTATGATTTAACAAATATTTTGAAAAAATCTAAAAAAGAATCTTCTATTTCTGTGTCTAGTCTTCAGCAGGAAATTAAGACTATAAAACAAGAAATAAAAGATTTAAAGGAAAAATAGAAGCAAGATTCTGCTGTAATACAGATTTTGCTTTCTAAACATAATGAAAATTCTTCTTCTGATTCTGAGAAAGATGAGCCTTCAGATCCCCTAGAGCTTCCAGGTCAGATAGAAAATATAAATCAAATTCCTCCAGATTTTCTATTTGTGCTTAGAGGGATTACTTTCTAGAAGTATCTCATTAAGATTACTCTTAGATTTTCTGACGATTATATTTTAGATACTGTTGCATTATTCGACACTAGTGCATATTTAAATTGCATCAAGGAAGGATTAGTGCCCAATAAGTTTAGAGAACCTACAACCACTAGACTCTCTGCRGCCAACAATTCCAGGCTTCAGGTTAAGTATAAAACCGAGGCGTCTATCATCCATTCAAATGTCAGTATAAAGACTCCCTTTGTGGTAGTCAATGACATTTGTCATCCGGTGATCTTAGGAACTCCGTTCCTTACTCTGATCACACCATATCAGATAAATTCCGAGTCTATTTCRTTTAAGACGAAACAGACTAGAATAGTTTTTCCATTTTTAGAAAAACCTCAGACTAAAAATTTGAATCTTCTTAAAGCTTATTCTGTTCACACTGATTAGATTAATGCTTTATCCTATTGTAAATCCTTTGAGTTAAAGGAATCTAGAAATTCTCTGTTTCATCTCAAGATTGATGAAACACTCCAGATACCAGAAATTCAATCTAGGATTTCTAAACTTAAATCTTCTTTTGAATCAGAACTCTGTTCTGATCTTCCAAATGCCTTTTGGGATAGGAAGCAACACATAGTTGATCTTCCCTACACTCCAGAATTTGATGAAAGGAATATTCCTACCATAGCTTGACCTCTTCAGATGAATGCTGAATTGGAACAGCTTTGGTAGGAATATTCCTTTCATTAAATTCTGGAGTATAGGGAAGATCAACTATCAGAGCCAACCTAGGTTCGACTCCCAGTAAATTCCATAAATTCAAAATCCGTAGTCACGGGTTCAAAACTCCACTGGCGATGGGAGAAGCGCAGTAAGTCCAGTGATAGGGACAGTAAGACATAAGCCTATCCGGGTAATAGTGGAGTAGGTAATCCAGACATACTTGGTCCAGTGTACCTTGCGGACTCGGGAGGAGGACTTAGTGTTCTTGAGGCTTATAATAGATGGAGTGCCATATCCTAACAGCTTAAGCTTCTGGGATAGCTAGTTCTATTGACTTATGGTATCAGAGCCACAGGATGATGTTGATTTTTTGTGGAGACTATTCAGATCTTGGTGGATCTGGATAGATCAAAGCTTTTTTGGTGATTGTTTTTTCCATAAGACTGCGAAAGGGTAAGCCAAGGAGAGGCACGAGACCCGCCAAAGCAGTAGGAAGTTGGTAGCCAGATTTGTGTAGATCTATCTTTGAAAAACCTTGAAATGGAGAATCTCTTCAAGAGATCTGCTTCATCAAGTAGTTTTGTTTCCAGATCTACTTCTGAAGATCCCAGAATGATGATAAATTTCGAAGAATTAATTATTGAAGATTTTGAAAAATCTATAGATAATTGGACTATTCCAAAAATTTCTAAAGATTGTGTTTATAAATCTGCATTTAATTTGTTTAAATCAGATTATATTATAAAAACGGAAGAACAAGATATTCAATTATCTAAACCTTTTGAATCTCTTCATCTTTTGTCTTCTAAATCCTTAGAAAAACATAGATCTAGGAATTACAAGTACCTTCACATAGGTCTTGTCCAGATCGATATTAAACCTCTTACCAAAAAGGGTCTAAATACCTCAATCTTGGCTATTCTTAGGGACACCAAATTTCTAAATTTTGATGATAGTCTCTTAAGTTCAATCGAGCCTAGTTTGTGCACTGGTTCGATTACTTTTGACTATTATCCTAATTTTACTGTCTCTTTAGACAATCCAAATATTCTGAAGTCTTTAGTTCTTTAGATAAAAATCTACAATTATCAAATGCTAGAAGGATCAATTCCGATAGCTTTGATGTTTCGGGTACATTACAAAGCCATGTCATCTACCTTTGCAATGAAGGCCAGATGTCAGAGCAAGAAAGGTGAAACCCTTCTGCCCCTGACAGATCTTTCCAGATCTAACTTGGCAATTCCAAAATCCATCCAATGGAAGGATATTCAACTTCCAGATGAATGGATTCTAGAAGGAGCTACTGCTCCTACTACGGTTCAATCCCCTCTTAACACTGAGATTAGGAATATAAATTAGTTTGCAGATGGTTCTGTTAAGTTAAGTTTCAATAGGAAAATTTCGAGTAAAAGGTTCTCAGATCTCAGATCTAAAGCCCAGACTATAGATCTTGGATGAGTTTCCCAGATCCCTTCGATCATAGATCACCCTAGGAATGCTGCTTCCTTAGCAGACCTTCCCAGGTATTCTATGTCAGACATACTGACTACTTCAAGAAATTCCTTTTGAAAGGCTGATTATTCTTCAGAAATTTCAAAACCGATTTACTCTAAATCCCCATCTRGTAGTGAACCTACTAATCCGTCATTTTCTACCGTAACAGAAAATATTCAAAATGAATTAAATGTCATTTCAAAAGGATTTGAATGAGATAAAAATCTATTGCATATAGATTTTTATTCTGATGAAAATTTTACGAAAAGACTTTGGTTCTTTGATAAATTCCTTGCTGAAAGAAAATAAGTTCAGGAGAAATATTATGAATTTGTACTTTCTAATAAAATGTATATTCTATTTTTTGATTGGTTTGAATTATATTATATAATTCCCAATAAAATTAAATATCCTTTTTCTTCGATTCAGCTAATTACGACTTATTCAAAGAAAATTCCTGAGTAACCGTCCTTATCGGGCTCTCACAAAATTCAAGAGAATCATCCTCCTTTCATAGGTGTCAAAATAGATCACCTAGGTAAGGCAGTGGATGCCATTCCTTTGAAAACACCTTCTGATGATATTTTACACAATACTAAAAATACTATACTACAAAATAATTTTACAAATACTCACCTAACTACCATAGGAAAGCAGTTGGATAGGATAGAAAAATCCATTCCAATGATTTCTAAAAAATGCATTGTTTCTGATTCTTCAAAAGAAGAATAGAAGAAACTTAACAATCCTGTTTTTAAACCCTTCTCAATTTCTGACTCTAGTGTTAAATCCATTAGAGAAAATAATCTAGAATTCTCTAGAGCTATTCAGGATAAACTAAGTCAATTAGAATTATCCTCTGCCTCTAGTAAACATATTCCAGATTCTATTTCTGAGTCAAATAAGATTAATGTCTTAGAAGAAAATTCCTCTTCTTCGGACACTGATCGGGCTTTAGAATAGTTTCAGTCTAAATCTGAGTCAATTTTCCAGGATCAATCCGATGACTTGGCAGTCTTCGATTATTCCTATTCCAAATACCCCTAAGGCTCCAGATATTACTGTTGCCAAACCAATTTCTCAATATAGGTTTAATGCCTCATCCGTCTATGATTGGAACATAGACAATTTATCTGACTATCAGATCATTAGCTTCTTACAGCAGATGATGATGGCAGCAAATGCGTATAAAACCCAGATAGGAATCGAGGATAGGGCTACAGCTGAACTCCTCATTGCAGGTGTCTTTGGTCAGCTGAAAGGCTGGTGGGACTACTATCTCACCTCCTCACAGCGTCAGGACATTCTAAATGTTGTTAGGACCGATGAAACTGGTAACTTCATCGTAGATGCTAGTGGTCAGCCCATTTCTGATGCGATTTCCACTCTCATCCTTTCTATTTCTCTTCATTTTATTGGAGATCCTTCTCACCTTAAGGATAAAAATACTGAATTATTATCCAACCTTAGGTGTAAAAAATTATCTGAATTCCAGTATTATAAAAATACTTTCTTAACTAGGATAATGCTTAGAAAAGATAGTAACCAGCCATTCTGTAAAGAAAAATTCTTAGCAGGACTTCCTCATCTCTTAGGAGAATGAGTTAGAAACAAACTTAGGGAAGAAACCTCTAGTAAAATCATTCCATATAATCAATTTACATTTGGTGCATTGATTAGTCATATTAACAAAGAAGGTCTAAAACTATGCCAGGATATTAGGCTTCAGCAGACCCTCAAGCGAGAACTCAAATAGTCAAAGAAGGAACTTGGTGACTTCTGTAGACAGTTTGAGAATATTCCTGAAAAATCCTCGCACTGCAATGGCAATTGCAGTAAACCTTTATCTTCATCTAAACCCCATAGGAAGCACTCCTATCATAAAAAACATAAAAAATATAAAAAAATTAGATGATTTTTATAAAAAACCATCTAAGAAATATTCTAAAACCCATTCTGATAAAAAACATAAACAAATTAAGAATCCTTCTGATTTAAAAAATGTTAGATGTTTTAAATGTCATCAAAAAGGACATTATTCTAAATATTGTAAATTTTCTAAAAAATTAAATGAACTTCATTTAGATTCTGAAATTTATGATAAAATTGCAAATCTTCTTTTAGATTCAGATTCAGATTCAGAGTCATCTAGATATTCCTCTGAAGAAGCTCCACAGATTGATGAGATTCACACCTCGTCATCAACCGAGACTTCTACATCTTCTAAATACTCTCTAAATGTTCTTACAAAAGAACAACATACTTTTTTAGAAAATGTTAAATATATTTCTGATCCTGCTCTGCAAAAGCAGTTTTTAGAAAAAATTCTAAATTCTATGTTTGATGAAAAACCTGTGTAAAAATCTTCTATTTTACCTTCGACATCTTCAAATGCTTATGATTTAACAAATATTTTGAAAAAATCTAAAAAAGAATCTTCTATTTCTGTGTCTAGTCTTCAGCAGGAAATTAAGACTATAAAACAAGAAATAAAAGATTTAAAGGAAAAATAGAAGCAAGATTCTGCTGTAATACAGATTTTGCTTTCTAAACATAATGAAAATTCTTCTTCTGATTCTGAGAAAGATGAGCCTTCAGATCCCCTAGAGCTTCCAGGTCAGATAGAAAATATAAATCAAATTCCTCCAGATTTTCTATTTGTGCTTAGAGGGATTACTTTCTAGAAGTATCTCATTAAGATTACTCTTAGATTTTCTGACGATTATATTTTAGATACTGTTGCATTATTCGACACTAGTGCATATTTAAATTGCATCAAGGAAGGATTAGTGCCCAATAAGTTTAGAGAACCTACAACCACTAGACTCTCTGCAGCCAACAATTCCAGGCTTCAGGTTAAGTATAAAACCGAGGCGTCTATCATCCATTCAAATGTCAGTATAAAGACTCCCTTTGTGGTAGTCAATGACATTTG
>MEJB01000080.1:208526-251200 GCA_001752375.1 Rhazya stricta
CTGAAGCAGGAATCTGGTGATTTATATTTTTTATCTAACCTGGAAGCTGTCTAGAGGCTCTAAAAATGGCTCATCTTTCCAGAATCAAAAGAGAATTGCATTCTCTATGTTCATAGCAAAGCAACGATCTGTATTACGGCGCAGAATCTTGCTCCTGTAGTTTTCTATCTTTGAAATTCTCTTTACTTTCTCTTTGTTGTTTATGGAGTCTTAGAGATTTCTGCCTGAAGACCTAGACAATAAAATAGAAGAGATTCTGTTTTTAGATTTTTCTTCAATATTTGTTCTCAAAATCATCAAGTGATTTCGAAGAATGACTCGAAGGTAAAATGAAGATTTTCGCACGGTTTTTTCATCAGACATAGAATTTCAAATTTGTTTTAAATACTGGGCTTTTGCAGAGACAGGATCCCTACAAATTACTTTAACGCATTGTCTAAAGAGTTTTGTTGTTCTTTTCGTAAGAACATTCAGAGGGTATTTAGAAGATGTAGACAGTCTCGGTTGATGAGAGGTGTGGACTCCTCATCAATCTGTAGAGCTTACTTCAAAGATATCTGATGAACTCGAGCATCTGATTGAATCTAAAAGCAAAAATTTGCATTTTATCATAAATTTCAGATATCTAAATGAAGTTCATTTAATTTTTTAGAAATTTAAATATTTAGACATAATGACCTTTCTTTGATGAGCATTTTAAAACATCTAAATTTTTTAAATCAGGAGGAGTCTATTTGTTTATGTTTTTTCAGAATGGGTTTAGAATATCTTCTTAGATGGTTTTTTATAAAAACTCATCTAACTGTTTTTTATATTTTTTATGTTTTTTATGATAGGAGTGCTTCTTATGGGGTTTAGACGAAGATGAAGGTTTACTGCAATTGCCATTGCATTCAGGAAGATTCTCAAACTGTCTACAGAAGTCACCAAGTTCCTTCTTTGACTGTTTGAGTTCTCGCTTGAGGGTCTGCTGAAGCCTAATATCCTGGCAGAGTTTTAGACCTTCATTGTTAATATGACTAATCAATTCACCAAATGTAAATTGATTATATGGAATGATTTTACTAGAGGTTTCTTCCTTGAGTTTGTTTCTAACTCGTTCTCCTAAGAGATGAGGAAGTCCTGCTAAGAATTTTTCTTTCTAGAATGGCTGGTTACTATCTTTTTTAAGCATTAGCCTAGTTAAGAAAGTATTTTTATGATACTGGAATTCAGATAATTTTCTACACCTAAGGTTGGATARTAATTCAGCATTTTCATCCTTAAGGTGAGAAGGATCTCCAATAAAATGAAGAGAAATAGAAAGGATGAGAGTGGAAATCGCATCAGAAATGGGCTGACCACTAGCATCTAGAATCGGTCCTAACAGCATTTAGAATGTCCTGACGCTGTGAGGAGGTGAGATAGTAGTCCCACCAGCCTTTTAGCTGACCAGAGAAACCTGCAATGAGGAGTTCAGCTATAGCCCTATCCTCGGTTCCTATCTAGGTTTTATACCCGTTTGCTGCCATCGTCATCTGCTGTAAGAAGTTGATGATCTAATAGTCAGATAAATTGTCAATGTTCCAATCATAGACGGATGAGGCATTGAACCCACATTGAGAAATTGTTTTGGCAATAGTAATATTTGGAGCCATAGGGGTATTTGAAACAGGAATAATCGAAGACTGCCAAGTCATCGGATTGATCCTAGGAATTGACTCAGATTTAGATTGAAACTGCTCTAAAGSCTGATCAGTGTCCGGAGAAGAGGAATTTTCTTCTAAGACATTAATCTTATTTGACTCAGAAACAGAATCTGGAATATGTTTACTAGAGGCAGAGGATAATTCTAATTGACTTAGTTTATCCTGAATAGTTCTAGAGAATTCTAGATTATTTTCTCTAATGGATTTAACACCAGAGTTGGAAATTGAGAAGGGTTTAAGTTTCTTCTTTTCTTCTTTTGAAGAATCAAAAAAAATGGATTTTTCAAAAATTATTGGAATGAATTTTTCTATCCTATCCAACTGCTTTCCTATGGTATTTAGATGAGTATTTGTAAAATTATTTTGTACTATAGTATTCTTAGTATTGTGTAAAATATCATCAGAAGGTGTTTTCAAAGGAATGGCATTAACTGCCTTACCTAGATGATCTATTTTGACACCTATGAGAGGAGGATGATTTGCTTGAATTTTGTGAGAGCCCGATAAGGATTGCCACTCAGGAATTTTCTTCGAAGGAGTCGTAATTGGCTGAATCGAAGAAAAAGGATATTTAATTTTATTGGGAATTATATAATATAATTCAAAAAATAGAATATGCATTTTATTAGAAAGTACAAATTCATAATATTTCTCCTTAATTTGTTTTCTTTCAACAAGGAATTTGTCAAAGAACCAAAGTCTTTTCGCAAAATTTTCATCAGAATAAAAATCTGTGTGCAATGATTTTTAGGCAATCTAAATTATGTGGTAGATTTTATACCCAATATAATTAGAGTTGCTAAACCTTTGCATGATCRATTAAAGAAAAATCCTGTCCCCTAAACAGATGAACATACAAAATTAATTCAGAGAATTAAATCACTTGTGCATGAAATTCCTTGCTTGCATATTGATGATCCTTCTCTGTTTAAAATTGTTGAAATTGATGCATCTGACATTGGTTACGGTGGAATATTAAAACGGGCTTTAAATGGGACAAAAGCCATTGTCCGATTTACATCTGGACACTAGAATGACATCCAAAAATCTTATTCCACAATTTAAAAAGAAATATTGAGCATTGTCATGTGCATACAAAAATTTCAAAATGACCTTTTAGATCAAAAATTTTTATTATGTATAGATTATAAATCAGTGCAAAATGTTTTGCAAAAAGATGTTCAAATTCTTGCATCAAAACAGATTTTCGCTAAATGGCAAGCTATATTATCTATTTTCGATTTTGACAGTCATCTCAATCTCTGCATGCATACAAAAGGCTAAGCCTCCTAATTTGCATATGCACATTTAAATTCCTTATTTATCTGTTTAAATTCCATTACTTGTTTAAATTCCATATCTATTATAAATATATGCTTGGCCGGTTTGACCGCCTATTATTTGTTTAAATTCTTGTTACATATTTGTGATTAAAATTCCATCTATCTGTTTGAAATTTGTTTGCTTTTATAAAGTTAATGATTATTAGAAATTCTGTGAATATTCCTCCTATCTCTGATTTCTTCGCTATCTTCTTCAATCAATCTTTGTGAATCATCACCATCCTCCGATCCTCGGGTTGTATATATATATATATATATATATATATATATATATCTTTTTTTGTGTTTCTTGATGAAGATGATGATGCTGTAGAAATTGATTCAGAAAATGTTCAAGCTCCAGGACTGAACAACATTGCTGGATCAAGCTCTCCTTCAAAAAACATAGGTAATTTTCTCTCCCTTTTAGCTTGTACACTTGTGTCATTTTGCACTATAACTGTTAAAAGACCAATAAACCATATTGATTAATTAAATAGGTGATTGATGCATATTTTGCATATGCTTGATAAAGTAATCACATGAGAGATAGTCCAATTATTTATGCCATCTAGGTAGATAAGTAGAATAATTCTAATTTAAAATTTTAACTTTAACGTATTTGAATAATAAACACAATGTTTTGAATGGAAACTAAGTTAGAATCTCCATTATTTAACGATTCAATTATTTATCCCATCAAGATATAAGTAGAATAATTTTATTTTAAATTTTTAGTCTTAATGTACTCGAATATTAAATCTAATTTGTAGAATAGATACTAAGTTTGGCCTTTTTAACTAAACACAATGTTTGAAAATTCATATTCACAAAAGTCAATCTAAATGTATATATCGGTATTATTCCTTTTCCTTCCAACTCTTTCAATCTAAACCTAGTGTAAATGTTTTTATTTACATTTACATGAACAAAAAATATAAACAAGATATATAAGAATATTTTCAATATAATTTGGCTGAAATGTAGGATTGGACATAATAGGCACCAAATAAGCACATGTGAAAAGTGAAGAAGAAGTATGGGGCAAAGAGGAGGAAAGTGTATGGTTGACTAAGACAAGGCCGGTTCATGTTAAAACCGATAAGGATTTCATTAGAATTCTTGCTAATGCCATACTAGGAGAGAAGGATGTTCACATTGAAGCATCCAGCCAAGAAGAAGCTGAGCCATCACCATCAATTGGGCATTTCTCTTCCTTKGAAATTCAGATTTGAAGATGTGGAACCAAAAGTTACTTGTGGTAGTTTCTTGAATATAGACCAGTTATAATTGCTCTTGCTAGCATCTTCCTTACTTGGGAAGAAGAATTCAAGAAATGGAAAGTCGAGTTTCCATTCCACAATTTGTGTAATCCAAAGTTCTCAAGGAAAGAAACGAAGACCTTCTCAAACTTTTTAGCACAAGCAAATATTCAGACAACAAAAAGTTCGATGGGTAAAAATTTTTACTTAGACAAGTATTCTGCGGATGAATTAAAATTTAACATGAGAAACTTACTGGGGAGAAAGTGAGTCCAGATGAAAAGTCTCAAAATCTATAGAGAATATTGCTTCAATTGCCCAAAAGAGTAATTGTCGATTAAGGGCACATCCTTCTCAACCATAGTAGTTACATATGGAAGTAAAACATTAGATGAAGAAGAGGATTATTCTTTCAGAAACTCCTTTCCAGTACTTTGAAGAACTTTTCAACATTTTGTATTTGGTCAGGCTAGAATTATTGAAAAAGAAAAAGCATTTCCAGCATGTCTCCCTCAAGGCATAAATATTCAAGAAAACAGCAAGCAATAAGAAAATTTTCAATCAATCATTCAAATCTATTGCACAGCCATTTGTTCATGTCAACAAAGCTAATATTCATCAAAAGAGTTTACTTGGATTGACAAATTGTGTGATCCTTCTGGATCCACAACCAATGCAAAAGTCCTTCATAGAACATTAGAGTATTYAGAAAATATTTTTTGAGCTTGGGTACAAGGTCGCTTTGTTATCAGTACATCCATCCCTAGCTGAACACTGCTGGTCATCTACATATGAGAATTCTGGAGTCAGCATAGATACACTTAGAGAGTTGAGGTTTGACTCTAATGTAAGAACCAAAACAAAATTCATCATGTCACTCATCCAATTCAATACAATGAATGAGAAGGTACTTATATTTAACTAGTACATCCATCCGCTAGAACTAATTAAGGACCAACTCAAAGCAAATGTTGGTTGGCATGAATGAAATGAAACCCTCATATATAATGGGGACAAGAGCAATTTGAGGCAGGCCATTATCAATAGATTTAATATTCCAAACAGTGAAGCAAAGGTCCTACTTTTTGCAAGAAAATGCTGCTCCGAGGGAATAAGTTTAGTAGGTGCTTCAAGGGTGGCTCTACTCGATGATTTCTGGATTCTATCTGTGGAAAGGCAAGCCATAAGTCGAGTTTATAGGCTTGGTCAAAAGAGAATTGCTCATAACTACCATCTGATAACATTTGAGACAAACAAAGGAGATAAGTATCGTAGACAGACAAAAAGAACTGGTTATCGGAACTTGTATTTTCTTCTGCTTCATAGGGAAATGATTAACCTAGATTTCCTACCACAGATTTTGAGGATAGGATCTTAGACAAGTTGGTTAATCATGTTGATTTCAAGGATCATATCAAAGCCAAACGAGGCAAATCTAGTCAAAACCTTAGTTCTAGTATCTCAACCTTAGATTGCTAAAGTACTACAAGTAATGTTTACAAGGTTGCAGCTTAACTTTTGGACGTTTTTCGTGTATTTTTTTCATATTTATTTGAAAATATTTACGATGTTGACTTCATAGGGTAAGGGTCCAATACCAAGTACTTTCATAGTTCTTTGAGTAAAGTTGCAAAATGAGGTTCCTCTCTATATCTAAAATAATTATGTAACATTATTAATTGCACTAGGATACAATTACAAGAAATGAATGAGAGTATTTTTTTCATCAAATCTACTACTTCGTATATTATATGGATAATTAAAATAGGAAACTAATGTGTCATTTTCATTAACAAATTATGTTCTTGTGGTAGACTCTAATAAATCCATATGTACATATGGGCAGGAAGCCACAAGTCTTATTGATTTATTGCCTTTTTTTTTAATTCTTCTTGTCCAAGAACGAGGGCAAATATCTGAATTTTGCCTTTTTCTTATGTTTGAGGGGATGCTTCGAATGCATATAGAAGATAGTGGTATTTTGACTTCCTTAGGTCTTCTTCAAACAAGAAATTATCAAGAATGTTTCTAATTTCATATAAGAAGCCCACATATATGGATAACTCCATTTGGTTTTATTTCCTCACATAACGAGAAGTTGTGGTTTCACTTCATATCTGATCATCAATAGAGAAAATTAAAAGTGTGAATTTAGCCCCTAATTAAGTTGATTTTGTATAAAACCATAAGGAGATTAAAATTAAATTCCTCTATTTCCCTTTTCGTGCATAAATGATGATTTAAGTTTCAAATAATCTCATTTCATCAATTTGTTAAACAATTTTATACTAAAAATATATTGTGTTTCTTGATAAAGATGATGATGTTGTAGAAATTAATCCAGAAAATGTTCAAGTCCAGGACTAAACAGTATTGCTGGATCGAGCTCTCCTGTAGCAAACAAGGTAATTCTCTCCCCTTTTAGCTTGTACACTTGCGTCATTTTGCACTGTAATTGTTAATAGACCAATAAACCATATTTATTAATTAAATAGGTGATTGATGTATATTTTGCATATGTTTGATAAAATAATCACATAAGAGACAGTCCAATTATTTGGCCCATCAAGATAGATAAGTAGAATAATTTTATTCACAATTGTAACTTTAACATACTCAAATATTAAACAGAATGTTTTGAATGAAAACTAGGTTAGGACTTTTAAATTAAACCGAACCTTTCAACATTCATATCAATCATAGTCAATCTAAATATATATATCGGTATTATTTCTTTTTCTTCCAAATCCTTAAATCTAAACCTAGTGTAGGTGTATTTATTGATATTGACATGAACAAAAAATATAAACAAGATATATAGGAATATTTTCTATATAAGTTGCTGAAAATGTAGATTGCACAAAATAGGCACCCAATAAGCACATCAATATATGTAAAATACAGTGGTTGCCAAGGAAAGCGCCAAAAAGAATAGCACGCATTAGTACACAATAAAAAACAAAGAGCATAGATTGTCACCATTTAACACCTTGCTTACTAATAGTATTTCCACCCCTAACGAGAAGTTATAGATTCAATCAATATTTGATAATCAATAGAGAAAACAAATAGGTGTGAATTTGGTCCCTAGTTCAGTTGATTACCTATTAAATCATGAGGATATTAAAATCAAATTTCTCTATTTCTTTTGTACAGCATACTAGATGATTTATGTTTCAAATAATCACATTGCATTATTTTGTAAAACATTCTTATACTGACAACATATACATAATTTTTGTAATTCTTTATGAAGATGATAATGTTATAGAAATTGTTCAAGCTCCAGGACTGAACAAAATTGCTGGATCGAGTTCTCCTCCAGCAAATTAAGATAATTCTCTCTTTTAGCTTGTACAAATRTGTCATTCTRAACCACAATTGTTATAAAATCAATAACCCATAAAAGATTAACTAAATAGATGATTGGTGTCTATGCTTGATAATGCAATCCCATGAGAAGTGATTCAATTATTTATCCAATCAAGAAATATAAGTAGAATAATTTTAATTTAAATCTTTAGTCCTTGCTTAMTCGAATAATAAATCCAATTTTTAGAATGGATACTAAGTTTAATTAAATCCAATATTTCTAAATTCATATCCGCAAAAGTCAATCTAAATGTATATATCGGTATTATTTCTTTTCTTCTAAGTCGTTCAATCCAAAACSTAGTGTGAGTGTCTTAATTGACATTGATGTAAACCAAAAATATACACAAGGTATATAAGAATATTTTCTATATAAGTTGGTTGAAATGTAGGATTGCACATAATAGGCACCCAATAAGTGCATCAATAGATGTAATAGTGTAGTGGTAACTAGATGGTGTTGATGTCTTGACTACAATGGATAATAACAGAACTAGAACAATTTGGAGTATAGTACCTAGTGTAAAAGAGAGCAGTATGAGCATCAGCAAGAAGTATTTGAGTTTTTGTGGAAAAACCTGGCAGGAACAACACAACTGACTGAATTGAAGAGTACAGATTTAAAGGATGTTGGCGGATGCATAATATCTCTTGCTCTGAGAACAGGCAAAACCCACCTATCCGTAGTTTTTGTCAAAAGGGTCCTCGAGGTAGTTTCCAAAATTTAGGGCAATTTCAAAACCCGCTTTACAGGGGAAAAAGAATTGAAGAAATAGGAAGTTGAGTTTCCATTCCACAACTGTGTAATCCACAATTCTCTAGGAAAGAAAACAAACACTTTATCAAACTTTTCACCACTACTAGATCTCCGAACTACAACAAAGTGGTTTCAATTTATTCTTAGGATTAGTTACAATTTTTACAAGAAACTTGCTGGGAGGAAGCGGTTGCAGATGAAGAGTCTCAAAATCTATGGAGAATACCACTTTAGTTGCCCAAGTTGGTAATTCTCAATGAAGGGAATATTCCTCGCAACCAAAGTAGTTCTCTCTTATTACTTCAAATGAAGAAGACAACTATTCTTTCAAGAACTCTTTTCCAGAACAACTTTGAAGAACTTTTCAACACTTTGCATTTGCTCAGGATAGGAATTCTTGAAAAAGGAAAAGCATTTGCAAGCATAGTTCCCTCAAGGCGAAAAAAGAGTTGTCCGATCCTGGAGCTTGAACAATTTCTACAGCATCATCATCTTCGTCAAGAAACACAAAAAAGATGTATATATTGTTAGTATAATAATATTTTACAAAAACTATGCGATGTGATTATTTAAAAATTGAATTGTCCAGTATACGATATAAAAGGAATAGAAACTTTTGATTTTAATCTCCTTGTTTTGTAAGAAATCCACTTTTTGGCGACTAAATTCACATTTTTTCTTTCTTTAATGATGATTAGATACGAATCAGACCCATAACATCTCGTTAAATAATTACTATTAGTAAGTTGTTAACTTGTGACAATATATGCTCTTTCATTTTTATTTTGTACTAATGCATCCTATTCTTTTTCACATTTTCCTTGGTTACCTTTATGTTTTACATCTGTTGATGTGCTTATTGGGTGCCTATTATKTGCAATCCCACATTTTAGCCAACTTATATAGAAAATATTTCTATATATTTTGTTTATACTTTTTGTTCATGCCAATATCAATAAAAACACTTACACTAAGTTTAGATTGAAGGAGTTGGAAGGAAAAGAAATAATACCAATATATAAATTTAGATTGACTTTTACAGATATGAATGTAGAAAGATTGTGTCTAATTAAAAAGGCCTAACTTAGTTTCTATTCACAGCATTGGGTTTAATATTCGTGTATGTTAGGGGTAAAATTGTAAATTAAAATTATTCTACTTATCTATCTTGATGGGATAAATAATTAGACCGTCTCATCTGATTATTTTACCAAGGGTATTCAAAATATACATCAGACATCTATTTAATGAATCATTAAGCTTTATTTATCTTTTAACAGTTATAGTTGAAGATGACAATTATACAAGCTCAAAGAGACAGATAGAGAATTACGTTTGTTTTTCGGAGAAGAGCTTGATCCAGTAAAGTTGTTCAATCCTGGAGCTTGAACAATTTCTATAACATCATCATCTTCATCAAGAAACATGAAAAAAAAATTACATATTATTAGTATAAGAATTTTTCACAAAATGACACAATATGATTATTTGAAACTTAAATCATCTAGTATGCATTAAAAAGGAAATAGAAAAATCTTATTTTAATCTCCATATGATTTTATAGGCAATCAATTTAACTCCGGGCTAAATTCACACTTTAATTCTTTCTCGGTTGATGACCAGATATGAATCAAACCCATAACTTCTCATTAGGTGAGATAGACTATTAGTAAGTAACTTATTTACTTGTGAGAATTTACGTTATTTCTTTTTTGTTTTGTACTAAAGCATCCGGTTTTTTTTGGCATTTTACTTGGTTATCTCTATATTTTATATTTGTTGATGTGCTTATTGGGTGCCTATTATGTGCAATCCCACATTTCAGCACACTTGTATATATCTTGTTTCTATTTTTTGCTCATGTCAATATCAACTAAAACACTTACACTAGATTTAGATTGTTCAAAAGATAATTAAATGATTCAGGATCTTGGGAAGGTGACTTAAGAAATTGTACTTATAGGTAGCTCCTAATGATAAGCAAGGACATTCGAGTTAGTCATTAATTATCAGACTAGCTATCCAAGGATGGTAGATGTCTTTGAAAATGTGTTAGTACATTATTGCTTTCTAAATTATGAGTATTACATAGAAGGATATATTTGTCATTTCACCTATAGATTGAAAACTATGCTCATGCAAGTTGTTCGTCAGGTCAATGTATACATAAGGTGATCAATGGAATACTTAAGTTGACAAAATATAGCTACTAGGTACTTAGGTATTTTAGTCATTTGAGTAGCCATGAATAATTTATTTTTTGGTCCCCTGGGTAGCTCAATATCATTTAACTACTTAATCGTACAACTTGGCTTCAAGGATGAACCATTTTAATGAGACATACTTTTTTATTTAGTTTAGTTCGTATTCATTGCGCTAGAATAAATTAATCCATTGGGCATTTAATTAATTACTTAGGTTGATCCAAGAAAAGAATTAGTTAAATAATATACTTAGGTCTTTAATTAGAGTGAAGAAGAACCACATGGCCTAAAAAAACTAGAAATTTAGAACCCTAGGGTGGTCGAAATTCCACTCGTCTTGGGAGGATTTATGTCCGTAAGGATGTATATCCCTTAGCTGAAATCACAAGAAGTTAGGGATTCCAAGACTGTTGTTTAGGGTTTTGTTCTTTAACTCTAATAGATATATTTTCTCTTGAAAGAATCCTCCTCACTTACTGAACTCCTTTGTTGGCCACCATACACACTCTCTCCCTTCCAACGGATGTTCATCCCATGATCTCCCTACCCTAGCCTAGATAGGTAGAGTAATACCTAGGAATATGCAAAGAAGAGTCTTCTTGCCATTTTCATGCAAAGAATTCAAAGACTTGCTACAAAGAATCATCCTTAGTAAGTTATAGAATCTAGGCAGCCTTCAGAACTATTTGTACCGCCACCCCTTGCACCTCGGACCAAAGAGTCGAGTGAACAGCATTCGGCACCTCTAGAAACCCTAGCACCACATTTGTTTCGGAAAAAAAGTAGTAAATTTCTCATAAATTAACTTGACAAAAGATTAAAATTCTGAACTTTTGCTTCTGCTGCATGATTCCTTGCTTCGTAAAGTGCTTCAAGTGGTGTCAGAGCCACGGTTTTAACGTTAAGAGCATTCCAGGGTTCAAACTATAAAAGGCGGTCCCTTTACTAGTTTTAAACTTTCCTTTTCTTTTTTTTTTTTTTGTTTGTATGGATCCCTTTGAGAAGAATGATTTCTAGATCTCTTGTAAATCTCATGAAATGGAGGTATAGGGATTGAAAATATTATTAGTTTATTTTAAAAAACTAGACTTGATTTAAACCTTGTGTTTAAAGTATAGGTGCTTGTAACAATTAAATTCTGTGAAGTGTTTTACATCTATTTAAAGATGGACATAGATCTTAAACTAAATAATTACTTTTTAATTATTAAAGCATGATCATAACCATATTAATTCATGGGTATTGCTTACTCTAGATAGAATTAAAATGGAAATAAAAYGTTTCACCAAACCTTATTAAAAATATGGAATTAGTTTATGAGTTACTTTTTTAAAAGTTATCACCCATGACATAGAAAGTAAGAATAAACTTGAATATTTCATAATAAGGTTTTTGATAGGTTAATTAACAACATGTAAAATTAGCTTATGGATTACTCTCCATTGGAGTAACATAAGTTTATATGGTTTACTAGATGTCAGTGGAACTTTAAATGTTTTTTAAAACCTTAAACGTTTTCAATGGCCCCATGGCCTCCATCACACCTCTAGTTAGAGATTGTAGGTGCCTCTTCATTTTTAGCATGTTCTCCTATAGGATGGGTATTCCATAATGATCTAGATCTAATGGTAGAGGTAACTAAAACGTAGGGTATGTGTTATCATCGGTCAACCGATAGTTGGATGTAATGATGCAAGATTATCCATAGGAGATGTAAGGTAGTGGCCAGCCTTTAGTCGAAACTATTCTTTGGATCATTTCCTATTACGGAAGTTTAGTTTGTGGTGGTTATATAATTAACTTAGAGAACTGATACTCTTCCTATAGGAGCTCTATTAGTAACTATTCTAAGCGTCAAATAACATATTATTGATAATAGTTATAGGTTATCTACTATCATGCTATGATATGATAGGTGCAATATTTTTTTATAACGTACCAAAATACTAAAATTACTTTATTTAAGTTTTTAAAAAATGACTGGTGGGGGTAAACCTTATGACATGAATACTAAAACTAATGCCTAGCATAATCTGATATTTCGCCCCTTATGATTTCAGGTTTATGGATTTGACATTCGAGATTATGGGYCCGCTTGGAKTAGCATCTAGATGAAAAAAATATTTTTGATTGAAGAAGGAAGAAAAATATTTTTATTTTGAAATATCAAATTATTTTTTCAATAAAGAAGCTCTTCATTGAAAAATTTCATTTTGGATGAAATATTTGAGATCTGAATTTATCATTGGTGAAGTTTAAAAGTCAGGCTCAAATTACAAATAGTCATAAATAAGGTATCGATCTTAATCAATTAATGAAATTGAATTTAAAACATCATTAAAATCAATAATTGACTTTATTCTATTGTTAGGAAACAAAAGGCCTTAATCATCTATTGTTCCAAGCTATAGGAATGAACTCAGATGTGCTTCTGAGGTTTAATATTAATAGCTTGGCTAGATTCAATAGAACATATTACATTGAGCTACTCTTAATAAACTAGATAATTCAAAACTATTTGTATTGGAAATAATTTTGACTTGGGAAATTGAGTGCTCAATTAATGTGATAATTTAGATATTAATAAATGATAAAGGTAAAATTCGAAAAGTATTATAAGTATCTTCTTGATTTTTTTAAAAAAATAATTTGCAAAAGAAAACATATAAGACGATTGTGGGTCAGAGATAGTAAATCATATTAGTGAATAGAAAATTTGAGGAATTTATCGATATATGATAAGAAATGAACGGTCAACACGTGATGCAGAAAATTGGCGCCATATTTTGAAAACCAATAAAGCATTGGAAATAATTTTAACTTGGAAAATTGAATGTACAATTAATGTGGTAATTAGTCAGTAATAAATGATAAGGGTAAAATTGCAAAAAATAATAATTATCTTCTTGCATTTTTAAAACGACAAATAATTTAAATCAAATTTTAAAACGGCTATGGAGTGGAGGTATTAAATCATATTTGTGACTATAAAATTCTCGGAATTAATCGATAGACGATAAAAATGAATGGGCTACATGTGAATCAAAAATTAGCGTTACCATTTAAAAACTTATCAATGGATAGTTTATATAAGGCAAACGAGACTCTACAACAAAAACTTATAAACGGATAGTTTATACAACGTAGATGAGACTCCAGTAAGTAAGTTTGTAAATTAAATTTGGAAGTTACATTGTATGAACTAAGAATCATTATTTTCTAAATTAATAAGGGAAAGGAAATGATGAGAATCTTAATTTATTTGATAAAATATATATATTGAATGGTCATAACTCCTTAGATATTTTTCATAAAAAATAACCATATATATTAAATATGTCGTGTTACGTGTCAGGTTGTCACATCTTTCAGACATAACTTTTCAAACTTGTTGAAATTCTTTTATCCCATTGAATGGAATCTTTAACTTCTGTAACAAGGATTGTATCTCATCTGAGCACCAAAAACATTTTCGGTTATGAATTCTCAGCAAAATTCTCAATTTGATTCTCTGATTGAAACATCTAACTAGAAAAATTTGGTTTCTGGACAACTCTTTTTTCCTCCAACATTTCTCATTGATTTTGCCCTGCTCATGTCAGGCATGGAACTAGTTCGAGCATTGCCCAAAGAACCAGGGCACACAAGATTTAGAATCAACCTAGGACTATTGCAAGGCGCTCCGCCACTGAAGGAAAGAAGAAACAAGGAAGCAGCAGCTGTGAGAAGGCCGCCGATACTCCTGGTCACAATATGGAGACAGAAAAGAAGAAAAAATATGGCCCTGGAAATGCAGCGAACCAAGGGCGTAGAAGTTCCGGTAGAGTTGCTCCAACACCTGATCCAATCAACATGGAGATGGCTGCTGAAAAGAAAATGAAATCAAGCCATGAGGAGGCAATAAACCAAAGGGACAACGTTCTTACATAAAGAAGAGGAGAGTTAGATAGAAGAAACATATCGGTAAGATTTTCTTGTTTATCTTGTCATCTTTTTTTCATAATTTTTTGTTGTTGGATATTTCTTTAATGTAATTGTACAATTCCACTCGACCAAAAAATAATTCTGAGGAATATGATTCTAAAATCGAAGTGATTGGTGAAGTTCCTACTGATACTTCTAAACAAGTAAGGACTAAGGCCTAGATCGAAAAAGATGGCATGGGAAAGAATTGTTTTGAGCACAAGAAGGGCTGTAAGATGCAAAAGAGAATGACATATTCACGTACCTACCGAAAAGAGGATGATAACTATTTTTTAGATAATATATTGTATTGTTATAACATTATAAAACATGATCATTAATTGGTTTAAATGATTGATAAAATAATCAATTATGATGTTCAATGAAGCCACATGGAAGTTTTAAGTTTAGTCGCATAAACTCTCTATTTAGTAATAACCGTTAGATCGAACTCCGATAAAGGAGAATTAAGGCACAAAATAGAAGTTTGGATATGTATTTATTCTTCCTTGATGCACAAAATTCATGTCTAGATGACCTTGACCATTACTCAACATTGCTATAATTAGTTTACTTGCTTAACCTATACTCAGTTGTTTTTTAAAYGAACATCTATCATCCACGTGGTACAATGACTTGAGAGTGTTTAACTATATTTCTTTTTACCACTTTATGCTTAGCGAATGTGTAGTCCGCTAAATATAAAAAAGGTGAAAGTGTAAAATTTTAAAACAAATACTTCAGTGCAACCAACAAAGAAATAAAAAAGTTCAATTTAGGATGAAAAAAGCGATATATATATATATATATATATATATGTATAAGAAAATAAAAAATCCACACCCTAACCCTATTTAGCTATATTTATTGGTCTTGACAAAGGTATCTTATTGTATATGCTTCATTTCTTTATGTATCATTTTAGACACTTCGACTTTATCCTCTCCTTCACTGACAAACCCATATTGAAGATGAACATTCAAAACACTCTTTCTGGAAAACCTTGTTCAAGGCATAAGAACTAAAACAAAGAAGACCAAAGAGAAGTACACCTCTTGTTTCCTTGACTAGAGAAGCAAAATCTTGTGTTCTTCGTTTTCATATATTTGCACTTAATTGGTCATAAAGTTGGAAGCAATCTTTTATATCTTAATCCATGGAAATAATATGGAGATTTTATGTCCAAGGATTGAGAATTTGTCCTTCATGATCTACAGGTTGACCATAAAAGAACAAAAGCATCCAGGTCCAAGGCAACCGAAATCAACTCCTATAGTTAAGGCAAACATGACCTGGGCAGAAATCAACAAATTGGATATGTTTGTCATAGATGTCATCTAGTTGTTCATGAAATTAGAGATCTATTTCTTGACTAGGTAAGTAATTTAATTTATTCTAAAGTTGCCACCTTTTTTGTAGTGGCCTCTCTTATAATGACATCTAATAGATACAAAACCTATAAAACGTGTAATACTTTAACATCCATTCTTTCCATGGATAGGCAAAAAATGTGAGGGTAGATTCAAGGAGAAGTTTTTTGGTGAAGGGGAACTTCTTAGTCCAAGATGGACCAAATGTTGCTGATATCTTGACTACAATGGATAATCTAGACCAACCATGCAACAAAATTGGAACTATTTGGAGTATAATGTCTGGTGTAAGAGAGAGCATGTATGAACATCAGCAAAAAAGAATTGGATTTTTGTGGAAAACCCTGGCGGGAACAACATCTGGCTCAACTAAAGAGTCCAGATCCTATCCATAGTTTTTGTCCAAAGTTACTTGTGGTAGTTTCCTAAATCTAGGCCAGTTATAATTGCTTCTGCTAGCATGCTCCTTACTTGGGAAGAAGAATCCAAGAAATGGGAAGTCGAGTTCCATTCCACAATCTGTTCAATCCAAAGTTCTTGGGGAAAGAAAACAAAGACCTTCTCAAACTTTTCACCATGACCAAATCTCCAGACAACAGCAAAGTTCAGTGGGTAAAAATTTTTACTTAGAGAAAGGAGACAAGTATTCTGGGGATAAGTTACAATGTATACGAGAAACTTGCTAGGGAGAATACTGCTTCAATTGCCCAAATTGTAATTCTAGATTAAGGGCACATCCTTTGCAACTAAAGTAGTTCCATTTGGAAGACTCTGTTAAAACTTCATGAAGAAAAGGATTATTCTTTTGGGAACTCCTATCTGGAACAACTGTGAACAACTTTTTAATACTTTGCATTTGGTCAGGATAGAAATTTTGATAGAAAAAGTATTTCCAGCATGGCTCCCTCAAGGAATAAATATTCAAGAAAACAACAGGCAATAAAAAAATATCCAATTAATCATTCAAAGGCTAAATAGGTTGATAAGGCAATCGAGAGGTCAAATCTATCATGCAGCCATTTGTTCATGTTCGCAAGACATTATTACTTCATTCACTTCTTAACTCTCCAAGTCTCTACCCAATCTCTTCGTAGTTACACATTAATTCCTTATGTATGAAATTGTAAATTTGAAACACAAAGATGTCTTTTGAAGAAATTAAAGATATGTATGGACTGAGGAAATGAGATGAGAGGTGGGAGGAAAACATAAATTACTAATTTTGTTCTTAGATAAACATAAGCATCTTACAATAATGACATTTAATCCGTAAAAAATTATTCATCAAATTGATATATTTTCTTTTGTCCAATCTACTTGTGGATGGAACTAAGACCTTTTTAATTAACCCAATCTTTCTACATTCATAACCACAAAGACAATCTAAAATCATATATCTGTACTATTTCTTTTCCTTACAACTAACCTTGTGAAAGTGTTTGGAGGACTACGTGCATAGAGGTAACAAAGGTAAATGTCGAAAAGACTAGGATGCATTGGTACAAAATAAAAAGGAAAGAGGCATAGATTGTCACAAGTTAATAACTTTGTTACTAATAGTGTTTGCCCAATGAAGGAGAAGTTACGAGTTTGATTCCTATCTGACTCTCAATAAAGGAAAAGAAAAAGTGCAAATTTAGCCCGTAGTTAAGTTGGTCTATAAAATCATAAAGACCTTAAAACCAAACCAAGAAAAGTTTTGTTCTCTATTTCTCTTTTTATTGCATACTAGGTGATTTAAATTTCAAATCACATTGTATTAAATTGTAAAATATTTTTATACTTACAGCATATTCATCTTCTTCATATTGCTTGATGAAGATGATAGTATTGTAAAAGTTGTTTCACAAAATGTTCAAGATCCAGGAGTGAACAACATTGCTGATTTGAGTTCTGCTCGAGAATACAGTGGTAATTCTGTCTTTTAGCTTGTACAATTGTGTCATATTCAATTAGACTTGTTAAAAGCCAGTAAACCCATAATAATTAATTAATAGATGATGGATGTATAATTTTCATACGTTTGACAAATTCGAATAATTTTAATTTATAATTTTACCCATAATGTATCCGAATATTAACTTAAACTTAAGCACTAGCTAAAATAATTTTTTTGATAAGGAAACATTGATTAGTGTTGGCCTTGAGCAAGCAGCCATGATCCATGATAAGAAGACTTCCACATGAAATTTCCTTGTGTCAAAATAGACATGTCACAAGTTAAAAAAATGGAACAAAGCAAGAAGCAATAAGGTAAGAAAAATACTTTGCCTAAAGAATCAATGTTACTATGGGACTATATGAATCAATAAGATAACTTTTATGAAATTCTGGAACATCTTCTTTTCTAGCTCTTTTTTAAGTACAAGTAATTGCTATGGATTATTCTATAAGATCACTAGCATAGTCACTTCATATTATAGATGAGGGACTTAACACACATACAGGTGAAGATGGTGCTGAATCAAACATGGAGGGAGATGATTCAACAGACTCTAGCACTACTGATAATGATCATTCTAGTGATGAATATTTTGATATTGAGAACTACAATTCCCCTAGCCGTGTCGAACTCAATGCAGACCASCATGCCAAGAAAGCTACTGGGCAAATACTTGGAGTAGCAGCAATTGACTAGTGTGTGGCAAAGACAAGACATTCTAGTTTATTGAGACAACAAAAATGTGACTCTTCAACAAGTTTAGATGAAGGAAAGAATAACATTACATCCAACACTCTTAGTGAAAAACAAAGTGAAGAAAACCATGCTAAGGAAGCTACCAGGACAACAAGATGTCGGGGTGGAGATTGAAGAGTATGTGGCGAAGAGAAGGCATTATATTTTATCCACAGAACAAAAATGTCACTCTTCAACAAGCTTAGATGAAGGAAGGAATAGCAACCTATTCAAGAATCACAATGAAAAGAAAAGTGAAGAAAAAGTATGCGGCAAAGAGGAGAGAAGTGAATGGTTCACTAAGACGAGGCAGGTTCATGAGAAAAATTATTAAGTATTTCACTAGAGTTATTGCTAATACCATACTAAGAGAAGAAGAGGTTCACATTGAAGCACCTAGACAAGAATATCCATCAACATCAAATGGACATTCTCTTCCTTCAAAATTTATAGTTGAAGATGAAGAATCAGAAGTACTAGAGAAGTCGGATTATGAAAATATGGTGGCTGACCTATTCTTCGAATTCGAGAGTGACTAGGAATACAAGAGCATGAATACTTCTAATTTGACCAAGTTAAGAACTATTTTCATGGTTTGCTTTATACCTCTTGTTGTTGAGAATATGGTTGTCTGATATTGTATTACTTTAGAAGAATAGATAAATTTATGCTAAACATTAATAGCTTGCAGACATTCTTGAGTTGATTCAGTTCTTAAATGTAGGAGTTCCCTATATCCACGTTAAGTTGCTTTCTTCAAGTCATTGTACACAATTTTTTAATCCCCAGAATAGTTCATCTTGCATGAGAATATTAGAGATACTCATTTCGAGATATTCTTCAAGTTTCGTAAATAGGAGCTTTCTGTTTAAGAAAACTTTTAGATGCATGAGGGTCCGACTAAAACTGTATTTCTCTTATAAAGTAAGTTCCACAAGTTTTGCAAGCATGCAGTTATATTTAGGGCTTACCTTGATCATGAGGTGAATATCTTGCCTAGTATAGCTCATCTGATCCACAATAAGATTGTTGTTGTTCGATAGGATGCACATTCCTTCTGAAAGTCTTTCTGCATCTACCTCAATCATATTAAAAATATTAATTTTACAAATTGTTATTAAGCTTTACTTGAACCTGAAATATTAATCTGTTTAAGACTTCGACAAAGAAATATGTTAAGATGAACATTCAATACACTCTTTCTAGAAAACCTTATCCAGGCACAAGAACTGAAACACAGAAGACCAAAGAGAAGTACACCTTTCTTTTCCTTGACTAGAGAAGCAAAATCTTGTATCCTTTGTTTTCATACATTTGCAGCTAATTGGTCGTACAGTTGGAAACAAACTTTTATATCTTAACCATGGAAAGCATATGGAGATTTTATATTTTTGATTGTCTAAGGATTGAGAATGTGTCTTTCATGATCTGCAGGTTGACCACAAAAGAAAAAAAGCATCTAGGTCCAAGGCAAACGAAATCCACTCCTGTAGTGAAGGCAAACATGACCTAGGCAAATATCAACAAATTGGATATGTTTATCGTAGATGTCATCTAGTTGTTCACAAAATTACAGATCTACTTCCTAACTTGGTAAGTAATTTAATTTATTCTAAAGTTGACACCTTTTAATTATAGTGGCCTCTCTTATCATGATACCGAATAGATACAAAATCTTTCAAATATATAATACTTTGAGATCCATTTTTTCCATGGAGAGGAAAAAAATGCAAGGGGAGATTGAAAGAGAAGTTCTTTGGAGAAGCAGGACTTTTTAGTCCAAGACGGACCAGATGGTGCTGACGTCTTGACTACAATGGATAATCTAGACCAACCATGTGACAATATTGGAACTATCTCAAGTATAATGTCTGGTGTAAGAGAGAGCATGTATGAACCTCAGCAAAAAGGATTATCTAGCTAAAGTAAATAGTACAGATCCGAAAGATATTGGCGGATGCATAATGTCTCGTGCTCCTAGAACAGGTAAAACTTGCTTATCAATAGTTTTTGTCCAAAATTACTTGTGGTAATTTCCTGAATCTAGGCCAGTTATAATGGGAAGTCGATTTTCCGTTCCACAATCTGTGCAATCCAAAGTTCTCCGAGGAAAAAGACAAAGACCTTCTAAAACGTTTCACCATGACCAGATCTCCAGACAATAACAAAGTTTGAAGGGTAAAAAAAATTTCTTGGAGAAAGGAGACATGTATTCTGAGGATAAATTACAATTTTTACTACTTCAATTGCCCAAGTTGGTAATTCTTGATGAAGGCACCTCCATTTGGAAGACTCTGTTAAAACTTCAGATGAAGAAGAGGATTATTCTTTTAGGATCTCCTTCCCCGAATAACTTTGAAGAACTTTCCAACACTTTGCATATGGTCAAGCCAGGAATTCTGAAAAAGAAAAAGCATTTCAAGCATGGCTCCCTCAAGGAGTAAAAATCGAGAAAACAAAAGGCAATAAGAAAATTTTCAATTTATCATTGAAATGCTAAATTAATTGACAAGGCAATTGAGAGGTCAAATTTATCATGCAGCTATTTATTCATGTCCACAAAGGTAGTATTCTGCAAAAGAGTCTACTTGGATTGACAGATTGTTGATCCTTTTGGATCCATAACCAATGCAATAGTCCTTGATAGAGACATTAAAGTATTTAGAAAATATTTTCGAACTTGGGTACAAGGTCACTTTGTCATTTCTACATCCACTGTTAGCTGAACACTGTTGGTCATTTACATATGAGAGTTATGGAGTCAGGAAAGATACACTTTGAGAGTTAAGGCTTGACTCTAATGTAAGAACCAAAACGAAATTCATCATGTCATTCATCCAATTCAGCACAACAATGAATGAGAAGGTACTTATATTTAGCCAGTACATCCATCCGCCGGAACTAATTAAGGACCAACTCAAAGCAATTTAGATTGGCATGAATGAAAGGGAACCCTCTAGATGCAATTCGGACAAGAGCAATTTCAGAGGCAGGTCATTGTCAATACATTTAATATTCCAAACAGYAAAGCAAAGGTTCTACTTTTTGCAACAAAATGTTGCTCCGAGGGAATAAGTTTAGTGGCTGCTTCAAGGTGGCTCTACTCAGTGTTGTCTAGAATACATATGCAAAAAGGTAAGCCATAAGTGGAGCTTATAGGCTAGGTCAAAAGAGAGTTGTTCATAGCTACCATCTGATAACATCTGGGACAAACTAGGAGATAAGTATTGTAGACAAGTTAAGAAGGATTGGTTATTGGAATTCAATTTTTCTTCTGCTTCTTAGGGAAATAATGAAACGAGATTTCCTAAACATAGATTTTGAGGATAGGATTTTTAACAATTGGTTAATCAGATTGATTTGATGGACCATGTCAAAGCTAAAGGAGGCCAATCTAGTCGAAGGTCCTATTTCTGTCATTCCTGTCTCCCTTTCTGTTACATTACAATACCAAGTACTTTCATAGTTATATGAGTAAAGTTGCAAAAGGAGGTTCTTGTCCATATCTAAAATGATTATGTAGCACATATTAATTGCACTAGGATACAATTACGAGAAATGAATGAAAATATTTTGTTTATCAGATCTACTTATTCGTATCTTATATTAATACTTAAAATAGGACATTAACCTGCCATTTTTATTACAAATTATGTTCTTGCGATATAGTCTAATACATCCATATGTGAATATAGGTGTGAAGCCACAAGTCCTATTGATTTATTACCTTTTTTTAATTCTTCTTGTCCAAGAATAAGGAAAAATATCTGAATTTTGCCTTTTTCTTCTGTTTGAGGGGATGCTTTGGATGCATGTAGAAGATATTCGTATTTTGACTTTCTTTGGTCTTCTCCAGATAAGAAATTATCAAGCACATTTCTAATTTCATATAGGAAGTTCACATATACAAATAACTCCTTTTGGTTTTATTTCCTCACCTAACGAGAAGTTATGGGTTCAATTCATATCTAATTAGCCCCTAGTTAAGTTGATTGCCTATAAAACCATAAGGAGATTAAAATTAAATTTCTTTATTTCCCTTTTAGTGCATACATGATGATTTAAGTTTCAAATAATTTCATTACATCAATTTGTTAAAAAATTTTATAATAACAATATATACAACTTTTGTTGTGTTTCAAGATGATGATGTTGTAGAAATTAATCCAAAAAATGTTCAAGCTCCAGGACTGAACAACATTGTTGGATCGAACTCTCCTTCAGAAAACATAGATAATTCTTTCTCCTTTTTAGCTTGTGCACTTGTATCATTTTGCACTATAATTGTTCAGAGACCAATAAACCATATTGATTAATTAAATAGGTGATTGATGTATATTTTGCATATGCTTCATAAAGTAATCACATGGGAGACAGTCCAATTATTTATCCCATCAAGATAGATCABTAGAATAATTTTACTTTTCAATTTTAACTTTAATATACTCAAATATTAAACACAATGTTTTGAATGAAAACTAGGTTAGGCCTTATAAATTAATCCCAATCTTTCAACATTCATATCAACCAAAGTCAATCTAAATGTATATATAGTATTATTTCTTTTCCTTCCAACTCCTTAAATCTAAACCTAGTGTAGGTGTTTTTATTGATATTGACATGAACAAAAAATATAAACAAGATATATAGGAATATTTTCTATATAAGTTGGCTAAAAGGTAGGATTGCACAAAATACACACCCAATAACCACATTCATAAATGTAAAAATATAGAGGTTACCAAGGAAAATGCCAAAAAGAATAGGATCCATTAGTATAAAATAAAAGAGAAAGAGCGTAGGTACGAATTATAAATCCAATTTTTAGAATGGATACTGAGTTTGGCCTTTTTAATTAAATCCAATCTTTTTAAATTTGTATCCACAAAAGTCAATCTAAATGTATATATCGGTATTATTCCTTTTCCTTCCAAGTCCTTCAATCTAAACCTAGTGTAAGAGGTTTCATTGACATTGACATAAACCAAAAATATAAACAAGATATATAAAGAATACTTTCTATATAAGTTAGCTGAAATGTGGGATTGCACATAATAGGCACCCAATAAGCGCATAAAAAGATGTAAAATGTAGAGGTAACCAGATGGTGTTGATGTCTTGACTAAATGGTTAATCTACACCAACCATGCAACAAAATTGGAACAATCTGGAGTATAGTACAYGGTGTCAGAGAGACAAGATATGAACATCAGCAAGAAGGATTTGAGTTTTTGGTGGAAAAAACTGGWAGGAACATTATATCTGACTGAACTGAAGAGTACAGATCTGAAAGATGTTGGTGCATGCATAATATCTCATGCTCCGAGAACAGGCAAAACCCGCCTATACAAAGTTCCTTAAGCAGTAGAGTTTCCATGGGAAGTCAAGTTTCCATTCCACAACTGTGCAATCTATAGTTCTCTGGGAAAGAAAACAAATACCTTATCAAACTTCTCACCACAAACATATCTCCAAACTAGAAGAAAGCGGTTCCAATTTATTCTAGGGATAAGTTACAATATATACGAGAAACTTGTTGAGGAGAAAGTGGTTCCAGATAAAGAGTCTCAAAATCTACGGAGGACACTGCTTCAATTGCCCAAGTTGGTAATTCTTAATGAAGGGCACATTCCTCGCAACCAAAGTAGTTCTCTCTTTTTACTTCAGATGAAGAAGACAATTATTCTTTCAAGAACTCTTCTCTACAAAAACTTTGAAGAACTTTTCAACACTTCGCATTTGGACAGGCCAGGAATTCTTGAAAAAGGAAAAACATTTGTAGGCATGGTTCCCTCAAGGCGAAAAAAAAAGTTCAATTCTAGAGCTTGAACAATTTCTACAACACCATCATCTTCATCAAGAAACACAAAAAAGATGTATATATTGTTAGTATAATAATGTTTTACAAAAATTATACGATTATTTAAAAATTAAATCGTCTAGTATACAGTACAAAAGAAATAGAAAATTTTTATTTTAATCTCTTTGTTTTATAAGCAATCAACTTAATTTGGGACCAAATTCATACTTTTTCTTTTTCTCTTGATGTTTAGATATGAATCGAACGCATAACATCTCATTAAAGAATTATTATTAGCAAGTAAGTCATTAACTTGTGACAATATATGCTCTTTCATTTTTATTTTGTACTAATGCATCCTATTCTTTTTCAAGTTTTCCTTGCTTAGCTCTATGTTTTACATCTGTTGATATGCTTATTGGGTRCCTATTATGTGCAATCCGACATTTCAGCCAACTTATATAGAAAACATTTCTGTAAATTTTGCTTATACTTTTTGTTCATGCCAATATCAATAAAAACACTTACACTAAGTTTAGATTGTAGGAGTTGGAAGGAAAAGAAATAATACCAATAAATAAATTTAGATTAACTTTTGTAGATATGAATGTAAAAAGATAGTGTTTAACTAAAAAGGCCCAACTTAGTTTCCATTCAAAACATTGGGTTTAATATTCAAGTGTGTTTAGGGTAAAATTGTAAATTAAAATTATTCTACTCATCCATCTTGATGGGATAAATAATTAGATCGTCTCTCATGTGATTACTTTACCAAGCATATTAAAAATATACATCAGACATCTATTTAATTAATCATTAAGGTTTATTTATCTTATAGCAATTATAGTTGAAAATGACACAATTTAAAAGCGAGAGAAAGAGAATTACCTCTATTTTCTGAAGAAGAGCTCGATCCAACAATTTCTTCAGTTTGGAGCTTGAATAATTTCTACAACATGATCATCTTCATCAAGAAACACAAGAGAAATGTACATATTATTAGTATAAGAATTTTTCACAAAATGATGTAATGTGATTATTTGAAACTTAAATCATCTAGTATGCACTAAAAAGGAAATAGAAAAATCTGATTTTAATCTCCCTATGATTTTATGGGCAATCAACTTAACTAGGGGCTCAATTCACACTTTTATTTTTCTTCGTTGATGATCAAATATGAATCAAACCCATAATTTCTCATTAGGTGAGAAAGACTATTAGTAAGTTATTTACTTGTGACAACTTACGTTGTTTTGTTTTTATTTTGTACTAATGCATCCTATTATTTTTGGCATTTCACTTGGTTACCTCTATATTTTATATTCGTTGGTGTTCTTATTGGGTGCCTATTATGTGCAATCCTATATTTTAGCACACGTGTATATCAAAAAATTCCTATATATCTTGTTTCTATTTTTGCTCATACCAATATCAATAAAAACACTTACACTAGATTTAGATTGTCCGAAGGATAATAAAATAATCCAGGATTTGAGGAAGGTGACTTGAAAATGTGTACTTCTAGGTAGGTCCCAATGATAAGTAAGGACATTTGAGTTAGTTTAATAATTGGACTAGCTATCTAAGGATGATAGATGTCTTTGAAAAAGTGTTAGTACATTATTGTTTTCTCAAGAATGGGTGTTGCACATAAGGATATATTTATCATTTCACATATAAATCGAAGACTATGCTCATGCAAATCTGTTCGTGGGGTCAGTGTTATCCATAAGGTGATGAATGAAATCCTTAGATTGACAAAATATAGCTACTGGGTAGTTAGGTATTTTGGTCATTTGGATAGCCATGAATAATTTATCTTTTGGTCCCCTGGATAGCTCAATATCACCTAAGTACTTAATTGTACAACTTAGCTTCAAGGATGAGCTATTTTAATGAGAGGTATTTTTTATCTAGTTTAGTTTATATTTATTGGGCTAGAATAAGTTAATCCATTTGATATTTAATTAATTACTTGGGTTGATCCAGGAAAAGAATTAATTGAAGAATGGACTTAGGTCTTAAACTAGAGCCAAGAAAAACCACGGGGCCCATAAAAGATTAAGAATTTGGCCTCATAAAGGGAAAACCTTTAGTGGTCGAAATCCCCTTGTCTTGGGAGGATTTATGTCTCTAGTAATGTATATCCCTTGGCTGAAATCACAGGAAGGTGAGGATTCCAAGACTCTATTATTAAGGATTTTTTTCTTTAACCCTAATAGATATAGTTTCTCTTGGAAGAATCCTCCTCACTTACTGAACTCCTTCGTTGGCCACCACACACTCTCTGTCTCCTTCCAACGGAAGTTCATCCTAGGTTCTCCCGAACCCTAGTCTAGAAAGGTAGAGTAATACCTAGGAATATTGAAAGAAGAGTCTTCTTGCTATTTTCATGCGAAAAATACAAGACTCACTACTACAAATCRTCCTCAGCAAGTCATAGAATGCAGGCAACCTTCAGAACCATTTGTGCCAACACCCCTTTCACCTCTAGAAACTGTAGCACTACATTTGTTCCAAAAAAATAAAAAGTAGTAAGTTTCTCATAAACTCACCTAACGAAGTATTAAAATTCTGAGCTTTTGCCTCCGCTACATGATTCCTTGCTTCCTAAGGTCCTTCATGTGGTATTAGAGCCATGGTTTTAACGTTAGGAACATACTAGGGTTCAAACTATAAAAGGCGGTCCCTTAAGTAGTTTTAAACTTTTTGTTTGTATGGATTCCTTTGAGAAAAATTATTTCTAGATCTCCTATAAATCTCATGAAGTGGAGGTATAGGGATTGTAAATATTATTTGTTTGTTTTTACAAATTAGATTTGATTTAAAGTTCGTGGTTAAGGTATAAGAGCTTGTAACAATTAAATTCGCTGAAGTGTTTTACATCGATTTAAAGAATGGACTTAGGCCTTAAATTAAATAATTACTTTTAAATTATTAAAGCTTGATCATAAACATGTTAATTCATGAGGATTGCTTACTCTAGGAAGAACTAAAACGGAAATAAAACCTAATTAAAAATATGAATTAGTTTGTGAGTTACTTTTTTAAAGGCTATCACCCATGGCATAGAAAGTAAGAATAAATTGGATATTTCATAATAAGATTTTTGATAGGTTAATTAACAACATGTAAAATTAACTTATAAGTTTAGATGTTTTACTAGATGTTAATAGAACCTTAAATGTTTTTTAAAACCCTCGTTTAAAAAGATTAAGTAGGAGAGGGATTTCCCATGGCCCCATGGCTTCCATCACACCTCTAGTTAGAGGTTGTAGGTACCCTCGCGTCATTTTGAGCATGTTCTCCTATAGGATGGATATTCCATAATGATCTAGATCTAATGGTAGAGGCATAATGAAAACCTAGGGCATGTAATGTCATCGGCCAACCTATAGTTGAATGTGATGATGTGAGATTATCCAAAGGAGATGTAAGGTAGTGACCGGCCTCTAGTCGGAACTATTCTTTGGATCATTTCCTATTACATAAGTTTAGTTTATGGTGGTTATATACTTAACTTAGAGAACTAATAATCTTCCTATAAGAGCTCTGTAAGTTATTCTAAGTACCAAATAACATATTATTGATAATAGTTATAGGCTATCTATTATCATCATATGATAGGAGCTTATGTGCAATAATTTTTTAAAACATACCAAAACACTAAATTACTTTATTCACATTTTTAAAAAATGATTGGTGGATGTTCTTTCAGTTCCCTAAGTAGTATTTTCAAGGATCATAAGCTTATAGAGGCTAATTATGTGGATTAGAAGAGGAACCTAAAGATAGTACTCCCTGTCGAAGGGTACAAGTATGTCCTCTTCAACCCCTATCCTAAGACTGGGGAGGTCTCCACTGACAAGGAACAATTGCAACACCTATGTCTAGAACAAAAGAAGTTTAGAAAGTGATGAAAAAATTAGTTTTGGAAGAAATGATGGTCTGTTTCTAAGAAGGGAGGTTCCGAGCATGGAGGAAAAGATCAAAGTTTCTACAAGAACCACTTGGAAAAGATATAGTCCTGCAGTAAAAAAAAAAAAAAAAAAGGGAGGTTTCGTATCATAATCAAGCAATGAAGTGCCTGCAACTAAAGTAATCCCTAAAGCATGTGAAGATAAAACTGTAAACCTTTGCAGTAATGGTGTTGATGAGACAGAGAGCATGGCATTGGAAATTAATAAAGAGCATGGTGTTGCTGAAGCCAGGACCATTCTTTTCTTTATGTTTGTTGAACCTTGCAGATAATGGTAATTGTGTTGTACTAATTCATATTCGCTTTCTGTCGCTTGGAGTTCCAACGATATTCCAATATTAAGAGGACAAAGAGTTTGTAAGTGCATGGAGTTTGCAGAAAGCGACAGAAATGTGGATTTGAAGTTTAAAGAAGATTCACTGATAATTGATCAGGGTTAGATTCACTTAATGCAGAGCTCGATTAAGAAGAAAGCTCAGAGAAGGAATTGTTCACTATTTATCAGTCTAAACTTCAATTGCTGAAATTTCCAATATTAAGAGCAATCAGATAGATGACGCCAGAGATGTGGCTGAGCGACCGAAATTTCCATTTTCTTAATTGTTTTGCCTGTTGGAGGATACGATGCTTGAAATCAGATTTTTTTTTTTTTTTTTTGATATACTAGAATTGGTGGATTTTCTCTATAACTCTGATCAATGATTGGTCTCTGTAAACACGGCAGGAAGATGACTCCATTTTTTTGTTAAAGAATATTAGGAGCCATCGAATTATAGATTTCCTGCCTTCTATATTCTATCAAGGCTTTCTTCTTCGTTACAAGGAGAAAGAGCTAGTCAAAGTAAAGCCTAAGACATGAACACTAATATTATTGCCTAGCATAATATGATATTTAGCCCATCGTGATTTGACATTTGAGATTATGGACCCACCTGGATTAGCGTCTAAATGAAGAAAATATTTTTGATTGAAAAATCTAGAAAAACATTTTCATTTTGAAAATTCAAACTCTTTTTTCAATTAAGAAGTTCTTTTGTTGAAAATCTCATTTGGGATGAAATATTTGAGATGTGAATTTATTATTTGTGAAGTTTAAAATATCGGGGTAAAATTATAAAGAATCAATTAATAAGGTATGGATCTTAATGGATTACTAAAGTCGACTTTAAAGCATCATTAAAAATTGATAATCAACCTTAATCTGTTGCTAAGAAGCAACAATCGATTAAGGCCAACCTTAATATTACAGAGTGAAGATTGTCACATGGAGGACAAAGAGTACTAAATAATATCAAAAACATTTGTAATAAAAATAATTTTGACTTGAAAAATTGAATGCCCAATTAATGTGGTAATTCAGATAGTAATAAATGTTAAGGGTAAAATTGGAAAAGTATATAAGTATCTTCTTGATTTTTTGACAATGCAAATAGTTTGAAAAGGAAAAAAAAAAGATATCTAAGATGGCTATGGAGCTGAGGTTGTAAATCATATTAGTGAATAGTAAGTTTGAGGAATTTATCGACAACTGATAAGAAATGAACGGGTGATATGTGATGCAAAAAACTAGCACCATATTTTGAAAGCCTATCAAGCACTAGAAATAATTTTAACTTGGAAAATTGAATGGTCAATTAATGTCATAATTAGTTAGTAATAAATGATAAAGGTAAAATTGGAAAATAAAATAAATATCTTCTTGAGTTTTTGAAACAACAAATAATTACAAGAAACCAATCTAAAAGACTATGGAGTAGAGGTATTAAATCATATTAGTGAGTAGCAAATTCGAGAAATTAATTAATAGATGATAAAAAAATGAACTGGCTACACGTGAAGCAAAAATTGGTGTCATCGTTTAAAAACCTATCAATAGATAGTTGATATAACATAAATGAGACTCTGAAGCAAAAATTTGGCGCCATGTTTTGAGATATAAACAAATAGTTTATACAACGTAAATGCACTTTAGTGCAAGAAATTGGTGTCATATTTTGAAAAAACTATAAATGGATAGTTTATACAACGAAACATGAAAAACTTTAACACCATATTTTTAAATCTATAAATAGATAGTTTGTACAACATAGATGAGACTCTAATAAGTAAGTCTTTAATCAAATTTTAAAGTTACCTTGTATAAATTATGAAATTATTATTTTCTAAATTAATAAGGGGAAGGAAATGATAGCATCAATTCAAAGAAGGCCAACTGATACCCCTGATCAGAACATGGAGACAACAAAGAAGAGAAAATCTAGCCCTAGAAATACAACGAACTAAAGGAGCAGCAGTTTCGAGGGAGCTGCTGCAACCCGTGATCCAATCAACGCGGAGATGGCCATTAAAAAGAAAATGAAATCAGGCTATAAGGAGGCAACGAACCAAGGGGGCAGCARTTCTCATATGAAGAAGAAGAGATGTAGAAAGAAGAAGSAACTCGGTAAGGTTTTCTTGTCAATATTGTCATCCTTTTTCAAGATTTTGTGATGTCGGACTTCTCTGTAATGTAAATTGTTATAACTCCATAGGACCGAAGAATAGTTCTGAGGAAGACAATTCAGAAATTGAAGTGATTGGTGAAGTTCCTATTGATAATCGTAAACAAGGAAGGACTGAGGCCTCGAATGGAAAAGATGGCATGCAAAAGAATCATTTTCTACGCAAGAAGGGCCGTAAGATGCAAAAGAGAAGGACATATTTATGTACTTACCCAAAAGAGAATGGTAACTATTTTTTAGATATGATATTATATTGTTGTAATGTTATGAAACATGATCATTAATTGGTTTAAATGATTGATAAAATAAGCAATTAAATGAAGTTCAATGAAGTCGTACGGAACTTTTAAGTTTAGGAGCATAAACTCTATTTATAGTAATAACAGTTAGATGGAACTCTGATGAGCAACAATTAAGCCACAAAATATAACTTTGGATATGTAATTGTTCTTCCTTGATGGACAAGGTTAATGTCTAGGTGACCATGACTATTATTCAGAATTGATGTAATTGGTTTATTTGCTTAATACATACTCGTTTGTTTTCAGCTCGAACATCTATCATCCACGTGGTACAAAGACTTGAGAGTGTTTAACTATTTTCATTTTTACCACTTTATCCTTAGTGAATGTGTAGTCTATTAAATATAAATAAGTTGGAAGGTTAAATTTTTATAAAAAATTATTTTGGGGCAACCCACAAAAAGATATATTCAATTTAGGATGAAAAAGCGATATATATATTAAGAAAGTAAAAAATCCACAAACTTTTCGTTCTAAATCCACATCCTAACTCTAATTAGCTATATTTGTTTCTCTATTTGCTTCATTTCTTTATGTATCTTTTAGACACTTATGCTTTACCCTCTCCTCCACTCATTCCACCACTAATAAACCCATATTGGAGAGGGCGACAAATACTTCACCTTTGAGAAGTGTTTTGTTTTACCTTATTCTTATAATTTCCTCTTAGGGGGAAGGAACGATAGAAAATTATTTTTACGTAATTTACTTTTTGTAATCCTTATTTTATTTTCTCTTAAATAAATTATAAAATTAAAATAATTAAGTGAATAAATCGACTTTAGATATTCTAATACCTTCATAATAATGCATGTGTTAATATCATTAATATCTTTTCCAGAACCATTTTCTATCATCCAACCCCTCCAACTTGGTAGAGGAAGAAATGTTTATGTAGGCAATTGGCACCCCTCTTGATTTACTTCCTCTTTTGATCTTCCTTGTAACTAAACAAGAGCTCATGCTAACGAGGTTTTACGTAAGTGACAAGCGTTGAGACTCCCAGTTTAGAGGTCAGACGCTTAATTCTTGCCAAAAGTGCAAGTTTTTTTTTTTTTCCTCTTCCCTTATAAAGGGAGTAATACCCTCCTTTACAATGGCTCATTTTGTTCAATATTCCTTCCCCCTTTTTTTCCACATTTCACCCCAAACAAACCACGCCTACTATTTCATTCACTTCTTAGCTCTCCAAGTCTATACCCATTCTCTTCCTAGTTACACATTAATTATTTATGTATCAAATCATAAATTTGAAATACTAAAATGTCTTCTGAAGAAATTAAAGCTATGTATGGACTAAGGAAATGAGATAAGAGGAGGGAAAAAAACTTAAACTACTAATTTTGTTCTTAGATAAACATAAGCATCTTACAATAATGACATTTAATCTGTAAAAGAAGATTCATCAAAATTGATATATTTTCTTTCGTGGACATTTTAATTAACCCAATCTTTCTACATTCATATCGACAAAAATCAATCTAAAAGCATATATCTGCATTATTTCTTTTCTTTCCAACTAAACCTAGTTCAAGTGTTTGAAGGAATAGGTGCATAGAGGCAACAAAGGAAAATATAAAAAAGAATAGGATGCTTTAGTAAAAAATAGAAAAAGAAAGAGTCTAGATTGTCACAAGTTAATAATTTTATTATTAATGGAGTTTGCTCGCTCAGCGAGAAGTTATGAGTTCAATTCGTATATGATCCTAAACAAAGGAAAAGAAAAAGTGTGGATTTAGCCCCTAGCTAAGTTGGTCTATAAAATCATAAGGATATTAAAACCAAACCAGGAAAAGTTTTGCTCTCTATTTCTCTTTATACTAGATGATTTAAGTTTCATAATATCACATTACATTAATTTGTAAAACATTATTATACTAACAATACGTACATCTTCTTTGCCTTGCTTGATTRAGATGATGGTATTGTAGGAGTTGGTTCAAAAAWTGTTTAAGATCGAGGAGTAAGCAACATTGCTGAATCAAGTTTTCCTTCAGAAAATAGTGGCAATTCTTTCTTTTAGCTTGTACAATTATGTCATTTTGAACTAGACTTGATAAAAGAAATAGTAAAACATAATGATTAATTAAATAGATAATTGATGTATATTTTTCATATGTTTGATAAAGTTGAATAATCTTAATTTACAATTTTACCCTTAATGTACCAAATATTAACTTATACTTAAGTACTAGCTAGTTTAGTCCTCGAGCAAGCAGCCGTGATCCATGTTAGTAAGACTTTCACATAAAATTTCCTTGTCAAAATAGACATCTCACAAGTTCAAAAAATGGAACAATAAGCAAAAGGTAAAAAAAAAAAAAAACTACTTTCCCTAAAGAATCAGTGTTAATATGAGACCATACGAATTGGAATTCTAAAACATCTTATTTTCTATCTCTTTTTTAAGTAGAAGTTTCAAATAATTGCTATGGGTTATTCTATAATATCACTGACATAGTCAATTCATATTATAGACGAGGGATTTGATACGCATGCAAATGAAGATGGTTCTGACTCAAACAGGGAGGGACATAATTCAACCGACTCCAGCAATGCTGATAATAATCATTCTAGTGCTCAAGATTTTGATGTTGAGAACTATATTTCCCCTAGTCATGTAGAACTAAATGAGGACCACCACGCCAAGAAAGCAACTGGGGAAATACTAGATACAGTAGCAGCAATTGAAGAGCGTGCCACAAAGACAAGACATTCTAATTTGTTGAGACAACAAAAATGTACTCTTCAACAAGTTTAGATGAAGGGAAGAATGACAGTACATCCAAACTCTCAGTGAAAAAGTGAAGACGACCATGCCAAGGAAGCTACCAGGGACAAACCCGATGCTGGGGTGGAGATTGAAGAGTATGCAGCAAAGAGAAGACATTCTATTTTGTACACACAAGAAAAATATCATTCTTCAACAAGCTTAGATGAATGAAGGAATAGCAACCTATTCAAGAATCTCAATGCAAAGAAAAGTGAAGAAAAAGTATGCAGCAAAGAGGAGGAAAGTGAATGGTTCACTAAGACAAGGTAGGTTCATGTGAAAAAAGATAAGGATTTCGTTAGAGTTCTTGCTAATGCCATACTAGGAGAGGAGGAAGTTCACACTGAAGCACCTAGCCAAGAAGAAGCTGAGCCAGCACCATCAATTGGACATTCTCTTCCTTTGAAATTTACATTGAAGATGAGGAACCGAAAGTACCAGAGAAGCCAGATTATGAAATATATGGTAGCTGACCTGTTTGCTGAAATCGAGAGTGATTGGGCATACATGAGCATGAATACTTCTCATTTGACCAAGGTTAGAACTATTTTCATGATTTGCTTTATACCTCTCATTATCGAGAATAAGGTTATCTGATACTATATTACTTTAGAAGAATAGATAAATTTATGCCAAAGATTAATAGCTTGTTAACATTCTTGAGTTGATTCAGTTCTTAAATATAGGAGTTTCCATATCCAGGTTAAGTTGTTTGGGGAGGTTGAAGTATTAGATACTTCATAAGCAAGCTTGTCTGCTGAATTAATTGTAAAGTTTACTTTTGGTGTGAGATTCGAAATTAGTTTTACCAATTGGAAAGGATATGGATGAGGGTAATTTAATTGTTTGCATTGTATGCATGTGGATAGAAGATCAAGTAGATTTTGCTAGAGTGGTTCTTCTTGCTAAAGTAAGAAATTAGCCTTCTAGGCAGAATGTTTTTTTGGATTTTTTGTAGGATAAATTGGAAGTTAGGTTCCTGATCCTAGAATGAAGGATTGGTAATACTAGATAATTGCATAAGTGATTAGCGGCTTTTATGTTTAGGTATTGTGATAATAGGGTAGCTTTCGCATGGTCAATATGTTTTGAAAAGAATATTTTTTCACTTAAATAGCTTTTATGTTCAGTAGTGAAAACTTGATGGAAATGGTTCTCAATAATGTTGGGAATAGAAGTACAATCAAAGAACCAGTTCCTATCTATATCTTTGAGGCCAATAACATTTTTACTGCTTACTAATATAAAGATGCGGAGAATTTAGTGATAGCATCCCCTTCTTTAAGTCACTGTCTGCAAGATTTTAATCTATAGAACAGTTCTTCTTGCATGAGAATATTAGAGATACTCATTGCGAGAGATTGTACAAGTTTTGTAAATAGGAGTTCTCTGTTTAAGAAAAGTTTTAGATGCATACTGGTCTAGCTAAAACCATTTTTCTTTTATAGAATAAGTTTCCAAAGCATTCCTTGTTCAATCTAATGGCTAGATTCTGGAAACCTTTAATAGACTGAAAATAGTTGGAACCAGTAGACCAAGATTGGTTAACTAGCTTTTAAGAAGAAGTATGTGTCAGCCACATAGTTTTAAATCTAGAGGGGGTGTTTGATCTCAAGCACTTCGAGGTAAAGGATACATTAGCTTCAGGATTAGCAAGAAATCTATTCATCCTTTCCTTGGATGATTTTAGATTCTTTCCTCTTTTTTGTCCAAATAAATTTTGGTCCAGAATATCCAAGGTCTAACATGTTAGTGATTTAAGAATTGTCAAAATGCAACTACTTAATTCTGGTTTAGTAGGGAGTCACGTGAACTTTTCACTTGCTAAAGTTACCTCATTGGGATCTCCTCATAAGAGACAAGGGACTTTATGGCAATTAGCATTATTTTAAACTTTTCCCAAAGTAATATTTTCTCATTATAGTATACTAGAATAAACTGCTGCAAGTAAAAATGGAGTTATATGTAAGGCTTACCTTAATCATGAGGTGAATATCTTGCCCGGTATAGCTCATCTGATCCATAATAAGATTGCTGTTGCTCCATAGGATGCACATTCTTCTGAAAGTCCTTCTGCATCTATCTCGATCATATCTGAAATATTATCTTTAGAAAGTCTTATTAAGCTTTAGTTGAACCTAAAATGTTAATCTTAAGACTTCCAAGAAGAATTATGTTCAGATGAAAATTCAATACACTCTTTTTGGAAAACCTTATTCAGGGCATAACAATTGAAACACAAAAGAAGAGAAATATACTTCTCTTTTCCTTGAACATAAAAGCAAAATCTTGGATTCTTTGTTTTCATATATTTGCAATTAATCGGTCATATAGTTGGAAACGATCTTTTATCTCTTAAACCATTGAAAGAATATGGAAAATTTTATGTTTATGATTGTCTAGGGATTGAGAATTTGTCCTTCATCACCTACAGGTTGACTATAAACGAGCAAAAGCATCCAGATCCAAGGCAACCAAAATCAACTCCTGTAGTGAAGGCAAACATGACGTCCCCAAAACAAATTGTATATAACGTCATCTAGTTGATCATGAAATTAGAGATCTATTTCCTGACTTGGTAAATAATTTAATTTATTCTAAAGTTGCCACCTTTTAATTATGGTGGCCTCTCTTATCATGACATCGAATAGATACAAAATCTATAAAATATGTAATACTTTGACCTCGATTTTTTCCATGGCTAAGGCAAAAAATGTAAGGGAGGTTCAAGGAGAAGTTTCTCGGAGAAGGGGGACTTCTCAGTCCAAGATGAACCAGATGGTGCTGATGTCTCGACTACAATGGATAATATAGACCAGCCATGCAACAAAATTGCAACCAATCCAAAAGTCCTTCATAGAGACACTAGAGTATTCAGAAAATATTTTCGAGGTTGGGCACAAGGTCACTTTGTTATCTATACATCCATCCCTAGCTGAACACTCTTGGTCATTTGTATAAGAGAGCTCTGAAGTCAGCAAAGATACACTTAGAGAGTTGAGGATTGACTCTAATGTAGGAGCCAAAACAAAATTCATCATGGCACTCATCCAATTCAGCATAGCAATGAATGAGAAGGTACTTATATTTAGCCAGTACATCTATCCGTTGGAACTAACTAAGGACCAACTCAAAGTATATTTGGATTGGCATGAAGGAAAGGAAACCCTCCGGATGCAAGGGGGACAATAGCAATTTCAGAGGTAGAGCATTATCAATATATTTAATAACCCAAACCCTAAAGCAAAGCTCCTACTTGCTGCAACAAAATGCTACTTTAAGGGAATAAGTTTAGTGGGTGCTTCAACGGCGGTTTGTAAGTATTCTAGCTTTTTGCACACACTTCAAGGAACTAAATGGATTTCAAATTGTCAAACCAATCCCACTTTTCCTAAAGGAAAGTACTAATAACAAATTAATCGTGACATTTTCTCAATTTATAGGGACCTAAAAGAATGTCTGGAGAAAATAGTTATCAAATTAATTAGCCAAATTGGTGCTACAATTGTAAAATGGTAATGTGGTTCAATTCATTCTTATGAACCAGTCAGCAATCTACCAGCCAAAAGCATCTAGCTACATCTACAAGAAAGACTCCATAAGTTTACAATAACATTACATATAGATCACATTACCAGCTGGATGGAACCATCTTATATATACATGTCTAGACTTTCTTCAGCCCGAGAGATACCCTGCTAGAGCTACTTACTCCATCTCTAGAAGAAATACCTCTCTTTGATGTACATGTCGAGATACCATTACTAGCTAACTATAAGAATTGCAAGCCAAGAAACTGAATGTATATTGAATTCCGCACAATCAAATGGGGTAGATAGAATACCAATAATTCAAAGGTTGCAGCAGTGATGGCACCAAACTATGAAGTAGAGTAATGTCATTTCCTAMGGAAACAAGAAAGGCGTTAGATTGTCATTGCAATCTTGTTTCATCATACACATGACCGTGAATAAAATAGCATCATGGGAATAAAACATCCAGTATGTCAAGCTGAGCCACAACATGAGCCTCTCAMGCCTCAACCCAAGCCTTACTCAAGCAGTTTTTCGGAATATATAGACCAGTCAATAGGTCAAACGCATTTATGAAATGTGATGGCTTCAAAACCATCGCATTTGATGAATGCTATGGCTCTAAATACCAATGCATTTGTTTAATGCGAATATTTATTGACTCAAAATTAGTCCCAAGACTGGACGCATTACTTGAATGCGATGGGTTTTTGGGGAAATGCATTCACTGAATGCTTTCCTTCCATTTATGTCAGCGTTTGAAAAATCCATCCATTGATGGAGTTCCTTCAAAAATGGCATCCATTGTTGGCAAAAACCCACTTTTCGGCCCTTAATTTTTCAATGACCAAAATGGCCCATAACAATCCCATTTTCCTTCAAAGAGCTATTTTCTTCACCTCCACTTTCTATTGTTTTCATATCCATCCCAAAACAAAAGCCTAAAATCCATTGAATCAATTATTCATATCTATTGTCTTTCGCATCAAGCATTCCTGATTTSTTTTGAAGGCTTTAATAACAATATGGCATACAAAATACAACAGTTGAGCATAATGGAATTCAAATCTCAATCATTAGCTAGCAATTAAACAACACATGCACCACAATAATTTAGAAACCATCAAGAATGAAGCCAAATTCACTCCTAACTTCTCCAAATTCAAGGCACTTAGATGGTAGATATATTATAGTTTCACCTGAAATCAATTCCCCTTAATTAACAATCTCTGCAAGTTAAAGACCAGAAAATTGACAGAAAAGAGAAATAAACAAGTAGAAGAACATAGTCAGAACATAGTCCCTATAATCCAGTAATTCAGTTAGAAAAACTATTCATTGCCATCAACAACATTAAATGCAATTTCATCAATATAGAAAAATAAAATCATATCTCATATAATTCTAAGTGAATACAGTCAACATATAAATGGTAAACTATAATAAATAAAAGATTGTGAGGTAAAAAAATTGCAGCTGCTGCTTAAGGGGAGAATGCAAGAAGTAAGCYACTTTACAGGTCTCTAACACTACACACTGATCTTAACAATTGCAGTTGGTCCTCCACAAATAAAATCCTAATTACCCATAAACTACGTGCAAACAACTCTTTAACTCCACAAAATCTAACCAAAATAAAGGGACTACCATAGAACTTGATGATAAATAGCAAGTAACCATAATGTTTTTTCTTTTTTTTTTAATATATATGCAGGAATACCAATTTTTAGCCTTGAGTACCCAAAGAATTAAATGGGAAAATGATCATCCGTACAACACTAAAGGCACAAGCTCTTAGCCCCTTTAGATTCCATCCTATGCCCTACAAATTGAAACAAAAAATGACCCTAAAAACATAAATTGAACAAAATTATCTTGATATTTCAGATGAAACCTTCGAATTCGTAGCTAATGTAACTATTCGTTGTCTAAAATCTACTAAAACTTTTTCACACCGTGGACTACTTGATTCCTCGTTGCCAACGATAAACATAGAGACAAAGGTGTGCAAATGGAAAGGCGAAGCCACTGAATCTAGTTTGACACAGTGGGTAGGGTGAGAAGATAGAGTTCTTTGACAGAGAAAGATAGGTGGTGAGATTTAGCAAAGATGAAAGCTCGTTTGCTTTCACAGAGAAACTAGAGAATGAGAGGGAAGAGGCCCAAGGAATCAAAGACAGAAACAGCGCTAAGAATAGAGAGAGAGAGAGAGAGAGAAAGAGAGAGAGAGAGAGAGAGAGGAAAGTGATGTGAAATTTTTTGCCCTTTATATTCCTTTTATCAGCTTTTTCTTCCACTAAAACTCAGTCATTTTATGTTCGCTTAATGTGCTTCATACTATTCGGTTGTAAAATTACACTGTTTTGTTCTTCAATAAGGCACTATTCATGTGCCCCCACAAAATTGTAATATGACACTTACTATGAAAATGCCCTAAAAAAGTGCCCCAAAAAGCTATTTTTCTAGCAGTAAATGCACCTTCATGTATAAGCTGTAAATTGGCAAAATCTTGTCCACTTACCCTTTTTATCTTCTATAGAACATTGTACTAAATTATTCGGTAAAGTCAGTATGATTTATGGGGACCTGCACCAGTCTCATCCTTTCAACATTTTAACTATTATGTCATCTTTATTGACGAATGTCTTAAATTTACTTGGTTATTCACTCTCAAGAGGAAATCATATTTTTTGAATGTTTTATAAATTTTTATAAATTTATAAAAGCTCAATTTGGTGCAGCAATAAWGATTTTTCAATCTGATAGTAAAGTAGAATTTCAAGATCATAAATTTGAAGCTTATTTACTTGATCAGGGCATCAAGCATTAATTCTCCTATCCCCATACCCCAGAGCAAACCGAATGGTTGCGAGGAAACTTTGCAGCATCACAGAACTTGGTCTTCGCTTTCTCTTCCATGGTCATGTTCCAAAAAGATTTTGGGTGGAAGCCTTTGCTACTATAACTTGGCTTATCAATCGACAACCATCTCGAGTCTTGGATATGTTATCTCCCTTTCAGAAACTTCATGGCAGGAAGTCTGATTACTCATCTTACGTGTTTTTGGGTCACGGTGCTTCCATTATGTTTGACCATATGCCCAAGACTAAATTTGATCCAAGATCATTACCCTGCATTTTCTTAGGATATTCTGAGTTTTATAAAGGTTATTGTTGCGTCAATCCTCCAAGTAGTCGAGTTTATCTTCCAAGACATGTTCTTTTCAATGAGAATACATTTCCTTTCAGTAATCCTACTTCACTTCATTTGAATTGCTGTGACCACTTTGAAGCGATGATATTTCATGATTGAATTTTAGAAGTTGATAAAGATTCTCATGATCCTTTAGTGTTGCAATCTTTTTCCTCATTGAATAATACTAATGTTGCTATAGATGATGTTCAGGATACATGCCCTGATGCAGGTTCACGTTCTATCCCTTCTTCTACTAATCAACTTACCGTACCATCCGTTCCTGTTACAACAACTAGAGCACAGTCTTCTATTTTCAATAGGATTCTCTTCAAAAGCAGACTGCAGGGTCCACAGATCAGATGCAGGTACAAGGCGAACTTGACGCTTCAGCCTCTCTTGGAGAGAATATCATCGTAGCAGCACTGGCTCCATCTCCTACTACCATGCCAAATCCAAAATATTGTTCATTAGAGTATGCACTTTTAGCTCATGCGATTCCTACTAAGCCAAAAAGTGTTGAGTCAGCAATTAAACATCCTGTTGGTACAAGGCTATGCAAGAAGAGTTCTCAGTACTTCATCAAAATCAAACTTGGGATTTGGTCCCACCCTCCAATCACATGAATGCTATTGGCAGCAAATTGGTATTCAAAGCTAAGCTGAAATCTGATGGATCACATGAACAATTAAAAGCACGTCTTGTTGCCAAAGTATTTAATCAGCTACCTGGTGTAGACTTTGTTGAGACATTTGCTCATGTCATTAAGCCAGCTACAGGTGATATTATTCTCACTATTGCTCTTGCCTGTGGTTGGGACACCTATCAACTAGATGGGGAAAACGCCTTCTTGCCGGACCATCTTTTTGAACCCATTTTTATGTCTCAACCACCAAGTTTTTGTTGACTCTCAAAAATCTAATTGTGCCTGCAAATTGAAAGAGCTCTTTATGGGTTACCGTAGGCTCCTCGGGCATGGTTCGATTGTTTCAGTACCTTTCTCATTCAGTTGGATTCTTTTATAGTGTAGATCCTTCGCTCTTCATCCTTAAATCCAATGAAGGAACTACCTTCTGCTTCTTTATGTTGATGGTAGAATTGTTAGTCGAGATAATACATCATTCCGATAAGTTTATACCTTGTCTTCATGAGGCGTTTGATATGACAGATCTGGGATATTTGCACTACTTCTTGGGGATTGAGGTCCCTAAAGTTGCTGATGGACTTCTTTTGACTCAGAGAAAATATGCCGAAGAACTGCTGTAGGGCTCAAAGGTGTAATTGTAAGCCTCTACCAATACTAATGGTTCCAAACTCGCATTCCTCTCAAACACCAGTATTTTAGATCCTCAATTTTATTGCAGTTATTGTTGGCGGTCTAGAATATCTTATATTTACACGTCCTGATATCTCATATGGTCTAAACTTTGTTAGCCAATTCATGTAAAATCCTACTATCTCTGAATTTCAGCTTGTTAAGCCTATTCTTCGGTATGTGAAAGGAGAACATATTTTTCCTCTCACGCTTCCCTTGATTTATCTTCCTTTTCTGATGCGAATTGGGGAGGCTGCCCTATCACCCAACAGTCTACAACTGGATTTTACACCTTTTTGGGCAGCAATTGCATCTCATGGAATTCTAAAAGCAAATTAATGTTGCTCGCTCTAGTGCCGAAGCTAAATACCGAGCCCTTGCTTCCATTGCTGCGGAACTGACATGTTTGTCCTACATCCTACAAGAGGTGTAAGCTCTTCTCAACCACCTTGCAGTTTTGTGACAATATATCAGCTTTCCAGCTTATTGTCTTCTGTATTTTATGCTCGTACTAAACAAGTTGAGATTGACTATCATTTTGTTTGTGAAAAGCTAGCCAATGGATCCCTTCAAACCAACTATGTTTCTTCTCAACAACAGATAGCTGATATCTTTGCAAGGTCCTTAACCAAGACATCCTTTCATCATTTGAGAAGCAAACTAG
>MEJB01000401.1:11944-46754 GCA_001752375.1 Rhazya stricta
GAGCCCTTAGCCTAAAATTACATGTCCAAGCCAGTTGGCATACAAATTTCACACAAAATCTAACAATTTAATAAAGAAAAATTCGGGGTGTTACAAAGTAAATAGTGACATTCCCGTGTTAGAATAAAGTTCCTTAATCTAGGGGTGTTACAATTTTGGTATCAGAGCTTAGAGTTTTAAAATGATTCTGTAGACTTCATAAGAAAATGATTTATGAATTCTTGAAAAGTATATGGATCAAGTCATGCCACAAGCTTTCCTTCCTAGACCATCTTGTAAGTTTATGTTTTGATTTAATTCTCGAATGAGGTTAACGTTATGTGTTATAGTATGTTGTACAGATATATGTTTAATTTTTGAGATTATGTATAATGTTTGTTATTTTGAAGATTCATTTAGACAAAAGGCATTAATTCCATTTGTAATACCTAAATGAGATTGCAAATGTCGTTTCTTACGTATCCACGAGATAAAATTAAAAGTGTAACGAATATAAATTTGATGCCAAATTTAGGAAAAAGTGTTTGTAGAATAAAGTCTCTGAGGGAAATCTTTTTGCTAGGAATGTGATACTTAAGGTGTTTGTGGAATAAAGTCTCTGAAGGAAATCTGTTGTTAGGAACTCGGATATTAAATCTATGTTAAAGTATTGTTTGAATGCTTAAGATGTGAGACTATCTTGTTATATAAATGTTGAGCAATTATAAGGTGATTGGTTAAGTTGGATGGATAATCTTTGATAAGTAAGATATTGAATTTCTTTTGACAATGCTCAAGGAATTTTTGATCAATTTGAATAGGTTGGTTGGGATACTTCTTTAAACAAAGTATTTTTCCACAARGAGATGCAAACAATACGGGGTTTTGATTCCAAGATGCTAAAAGGAATTAAGAACAAATCTATGATTAGATTTCGGACTATAAGACTTCGATTTTGACTTTTGATGATTTTAGGCTTTTTATGAGAAGATCATTGAGTTGAATTTCTATTTTGTTTTGGAGATTGTTAAATTTTCTTCTTTAAGAAGTTGATCTGATTTTAATTGTATTTGAAGAGATTAAGATGTTTTTGAGGAAAGGAATTAGAATTYGTTGGAACAAATATAGTAGATTGGATCTAGCGCAATTTAAGAAGTGGTGATGTATGTAAGCTTATTAATATATAAAATAGGGTTTGTGGATCTTATAGAATTATAAAAGGCCAAAATGTGATTTATTATGGGAAAAGTTAATATATCACTGGATATCTAGTGTTCTTTTCATATTTCAAGAAATTTTTGAGGTTTAGTTGGAAAACTAGTCCTACTAATGGAATTAATGATCATGTACCTAGTTTTCACCATGGGTTACACATGTGATGTTCGTAAGGAAGAAAATGAATCTATGAGGCTATTTATAAATTATATAAAGTTGAACATGGTGACAGTAAAGAATAGGTACTGGTCACTAAGGATTGATTATTTGTTGATCCATTTCAGGGTGTTATATTGTAACACCCCGGATTTTACTTTTATGAATTTTTGTTTGATCTTGTGAAATTGTGTGCCAACTAAGGTTGGACATTTTATATGTGGTTAATATTTTTAAATCGTACGTTTAATAGGTGCGAAAATATTGTCCGTGTCAAATAAGAATTTTCGTTGGTTAAAGGCTCAACTCGTGGGCCTATTTGTTTGTTAGTCGGAAGTTGGGCTTTTTATCGAAAGGAAGCCCGTTATATTAAATTTAGGGATTTTGGGTTAAATTTGGACGGGAAGGCCCGAAGATTCGGGTTATGGCCCAAAATATAAATTTTCAAAAAAGAAAAGAAAAGAAAAAAATATATAAGAAAATAAAAAGAAAGAAAAAGAAAGGAAAAGAAAAAGAAAAACCCTAGAAACTATCTTCTTCTTCCCCCCGCCGCCGCCGCCTCTTCTTCTTCTCTTCTTGCCACCGCCATCTAGGACTGCCGCTGCCCATTGATCACGGTTCTTCCTCTTCATGTGGCCGTTCCTTGCAAATCTGCCATCGCTTGGTTGCCATCTCCATCGCCGTGCTTGAGATTGTCCAGATCCAAGCCCCGCGACACAACCTGTCCTCCGCTTGCTGAGATCGCTGACCACTTGTTCACTACGTAACAGGTTGCCTAGATCTGCGTGACTAGAATTGCTCGTTCCTAGTTTGCCGGCTAGGTGCTCGTCGCCGCTGCTGGGCACTCCGTTTCTAGTTGTGTCAAGCTAGAGGCGCACGATCCGTGCCCACCAAAACCTTCTGTTGCGACACCATCGCTGATGGGCTCTAAACCAGAAGAGATCCTGTCCTCCGAGCCGTAAACAAGGCCGAGTTTGTTTTTTGAGACACCATCTCCGATTCTAGCCGAAAGGAATCTCTATGCCAAACAGTCGCCTCTGCTCGCCGACTCTCTCCCGTCGCCGACCAGACCTTGTGCCGACGCTGTTATGCTAGCCGACGCGGTTCTTCACGCCGCCGCAGTTCGCCAGAAGTCGACCAAAAACGTTGCCGGTGTTTGTTTGGCCAAGGACAGGGCCCAGTACTCAGCAATACCAGGCGCCAACAGACAGCAGGCGCCCAGTGCCCAGCACCCAACACCAGGGGCCCAGCTCGCGCCCAAGGGCACCGACCCCCAAATGCTAGCACGTGCGCCACTTGAGCTCAGGCCCGAGGACCTATTGCCATTTTCGAGACATTTGGATGTCGTGAACTTAAAGGTGAAAATGTTAACACTAAATATTGAAATTTTATGACTTGTACATAATTATGCCTGAAGTGAATTGAAGGGAGAATATAGATTAGGTTTATACCCRAGCTAAGGAGTTGAACTGTAACCTTAAAAAYGTGATATTCGATAATATGAAAACTAAATATGGATTTATAAATTTATAAAGGACATTTTTGGATTAAACACATAATACCTAAGTTGAGACGATCGAAATAAGTAGACCCTCCTTCTGTAATCAACTAGGTCATTTCGAGGCTTACGATAAGATCGGTTGAAGGAATTCATTTCACAACTTGAGTAAGAACCCGTTTACATATAGAACTTCGGGTAAGTAATCCTCACATCTCATTAATGTTATGAATGAACGTAATTAAACTATTTTGGTTGCTCGAATATGTTGTGTATGGGATTGTATGAAGATGTGTGTATAATTGTGTGGAATGTTAATGTGTTCGTATCCTGTAGCACTTCTATGTCAAATGATATGCTATTATGATTCATATCTTGTACTATTTGTTGAATGTTATGTTATATACGGATGTAAGCATTTCATGTCATGAGCATGTAGTTAGAATTTCACATCACATTTGGCATGAGCCATTCACACACTTAGAAGGTGAATGGTTTAGGAAATGAAATTTTAAAGGAAAAAGGTAAAGTTTTGAAAATGCTAAAGTTTTCAAAAAGGAGTGTAAACCTAGCCATGAAGGATATGACTGGGAAATGAGGCGTGGGGGACCGATGTACCCAACCTTACTCTTAGGAGGGTAGGACATGATTCACCTCGGAGAGGTGAAGAATGTAATTGGGTTCCAAATAAGAATGGCCCRCTGCAAGCCTAATGGCTAGGCRTTATACTCTAGTAGGCTCACGAACGAATGAAAGGAAATGGAATGTTTCACTGTAAGTGATTTTGAAGGAAATGTTTTGTAATGAGATTTTGAAAAAGGAATATTTGGAAAGTAGTTTTTATTTAAAGGCGAAATTTTATAATTTCATGGCATGTAGGATAGGTTGATGCATTCATGCATCGAGGTCACTTACTGGGTTTTTTAGCTCATTTCTTTTTTCTTTTCTTATGTGTCATTTCAAATGATATGTAACCAGATGGGGCGAGGAGGTCACTTGTGGGCGAGCTATGATACTCGGGAACTGGTTTTCGAGTCAATTTGTGTAATAATATTTTTTGAATGGTTTAAATTGTTGAGACTTTCGCTGTCTTCATTTTTAAATAAATGTTGAGTTTTAAATGATTGATGATTATTTGCGARTGGAATRATGTAACATTCCCGAGTTAGGATAAGGTTCCTAATCTGGGGGTTTTACATATATATTTTTCTAAGTTTGATCTGTAATCTGGCCACCATCAGTTGAGAGCCACTGAAGAGGAATATCTCAAAGATCGCCTTTTTAAACTTGTATGGATATTACAAGCTATTAGTAACGTCTTTTTAGGTTAACTAATGCATTTGTTATATTTATGATTTGTTGAGTTGGATGTTAAGGAGTACTAGGATCAATTCCTCATAGTGTTCATCGACGAGATATTGGTTTACTCTTGATCTTGGGAAAAGTATGATAAACACTTGAGTACGGTATTTTAAATACTTAAAGATTGAGAAACGTTTTTCGCAAATTTTGACAAGTGTGAAATTTAATTGAATAGCGTACTATTCTAGGACATATTGTGACCAATGAAGGTATTGTAGTTGACCCACTAAGATTGTGACAGTTCGAAAATGACTAACACCTACCAATGTCAGTGAGGTTCATAATTTTCTTGGGTTAACTGGCTACTATTTAAGATTTGAAGAGGGATTTTTCTAAAATTGTCTCGCCCATGATTCAATTTACTAGAAAGAACACGAAGTTTCTCTAGAATTCAGATTGTGAACACAATTCTGAGGAATTAAGGAAATGACTAACAATCACTTCAATCCCAAACAATTCCCCAAAGCTATGAGGAGTTGTGATATATAGTGATACCTCAAGGGAAGGTTTGGGCTGTGTCTTGATGCAACATGGCCAAGTGATTATTTATGTCGCAAGACAATTAATGGTAAGAGCTTTACATATAGAAGTTCCTTTAGTGTTGAACAAAAAAATTGCTGATAGGAAATATTTGAATTTTGTGATTTCTACGGAGCTCTTCAATATGGTGATAGGCTATTGTACCTAATGATAGGGGATTAAAGGAAGGGATTTTGAAGAAGCTCATAATATAATTTAATCAAGTTATCCTGAAGATGTACAAAGATTTACGAAAGCAATTTTTGGTAAGTTAATATGAGTCATGACATAGTATATTTTATTTCAGCATTGCCTTACTTGCGAACAGGATGAGGCTAAACATTAACGATTTTCAATCTTTGCAATCTCTCATGGTTTCAGAGTGAAATGAGAACAAATGGGTATGAATTTCGCTGTTGGTTTACCAGGACAAGGAAATGAGAACAAATGGGTATGAATCTCGGGTATGACGTTTCTTCTTCTCTCCTGTTCCTCCTGCCCGATGTAGCTTCGCCTTCGAAATTTTTAGAGCCGTCGCGCGGTTCTAGATCTTCTCTCGCGGCTCGATTCGGACATCGAACCTGCGCATCGCCCGCATAAAGGTCTGCTGCCCAAAATCGAAGCTTGTTGGTCCTTGTTGCTACCGCCTCAGTCACCGTCTTGCTGCTCGTTGTTGCACGACCGGACGAGCACTAGTGTTGGAGATTGCCACTTGACGGGATGCTTCCAACTCGTCGACTTCGACCAGAACAGGGAGCGCTTATCTATTTGGGCCTTGGCTTACAAGTCCGATCTCTCCCCCCGCATCTGCTGGCTATTATCTTGCTCACTAATTGCCGTCGGCATTGCTCTGTGACTTGACCGAATGTCTTCTAGGGCAGAGTTGCTAYGGTTGGTAGCTAATCTCCTCRGGAAGCTACTCGCCGATTGGATCTTTCCAGATCTGCCTTCATCTGCTTCTTCTTCTCCTCTGCTCGCTGCTCGGAAAGGGATGCCAAACCTTCTGTTGTCACTTAACAAAATTGCTAGAGTCATTGCCATCCTCTTTGCGMGTTATCTCATGGTGTTCCGGCAGGCCGCCATTGCCAGTTGCGCGCCGCCAAATTCGCCAAGTCCGAACAGATGCCATTGTTGTTCTACTCATCGCCGGAGTTTGCCAAAAAACTAAACCATTGCTGGTTGTTTGCCAGCTTCCAGAAATAGCATGCACCCAGGAGCTCCGCCCTCAGGGCCCAGGTGCTCGACGTCCAGACGCCCAGGTTGTTTCGCGTGCCAATTGTGCACACGCTCGAGAACCCAATACTACTCACGCAACACTTGGACTTTGTGCACTTAAAAGGTGAAAACATTATTAACTAATATTAAAATTTATGACCAATGAAATTATATCCTAAAGTACAATTGTGGAGAACGTAGATTAGGTTTAATACCCAAGCTAAAGAGTTTAAATTGTACCCTTAAAAAGACGTGATAATTGGTAATGTGGGGACTAAGTATGGATTAATAATTGACAAATAACATTCTTGGAATAAACACTGAATACTAAGTTGGGACAGTCATACTAAATGAACTTTCCTTCTGTAATCAAAATTAAGTCGTTTCGAGTGCCTTAACGTTGAGAACAGTCAAGGGATTTTACTTCGCAATTTAAATAAGAACCCTGTAATGTAAAGGACTCCAGGTAAGTGAATTCTCACATTCTCACAAACATATATGTGTTGTGGTTATAATTGCTCTTACATGAATTGAATGTGCATTGAGTCTGAGTTCTATGTAAGTAAACTCTCACATTCTCATTAAYGKATATGTGTTATTATTGAATCTGAGTTCTATGTAAGTAAACTCTCACATTTGCATTAACGTATATGTGTTGTTGTTATTGAATCTGAGTTTTATGTAAGTAAATTCTCACATCCCATTAATGCTTATGAATAAATRTAATTGAATTCTTTTAGATGGTTTAATGTGTTGTGTTATGGGATTGTATTATGAGGTGTGTTAATTGTGTGGAATATTTCATGTGTTTCATATCCTGCACTGTATTTATGTTGAATGATATGTTATATATAGTGATATGCATTTCATGTCATGGGCATGTAGTCAGTGCTCTAGATCATTCCTAGCATGAGCCATTCATACATTGAGAAGTGAATGGTTTAGGAAATGAAATTTTGAAAGGCAATGTATTTTATAAATTGTAACGTGTTCAGGAAAATGTTAAAATTTTTGGAAAGGAGTAAACCTAGCCATGAAGGATGTGAGTGGGAAAGGGGGCGTGGGGGACTGCGCACCCGACCCTACCCTCGGGGAGGGTAGGTAATGATTCACCTCGGGGAGGTGAAGAGATGAAAGAATGTTAACCGTTCTGCGGTACTACCGGTAAAAATGTAATCGGGTTCCAAATAAAAATGGCCTACTGCAAGCCTAATGGCTAGGCGTTACACTCAGTGAGCTCAAGAATGTAATGGAATGAAAGGTTTTTATAAAATTTTTGCATTTTGAAGGGAAAGATTTTATGGAAAGGTTATACAAGAAAATGATTTGAATGTTTTCATTGAAAAAGTGAGTTTTTATAAGTTCATGACATGTAAAACATATTTATGCATGTATGAGATTTACTTACTGGACTTTATAGCTTATTCCATTTCTCTCGTTTGCATTTCAGATGATGTGAAGCCAGATGGTGCGAGGAGGTCGCTTGTGGGCAAATCATGATACCCTGGAGTTAATTTAAATGAATGTTATGGATTAAGATGGTTGTTGACTAGAATGATTTTTGTTTATTATTAAGTGTTTCTTATTTGGTTTAAATTCTTTTGAATTTTTGCAAATTCATGTCAGTGAGTAAATGGTGACATTCTCGAGTTAGGATAAAGTTTCTTAATCTGGGAGTATTACATATATTGAATCATATGTAGTGGAAACTAATAGACTTCATCATGTCCCACTATCCTTTTTGTGGCTGATCATGACCCAAAATTTATTTCTTCCTTTTGGAGGAGCCTACATAAGGCCATGGGTACTCAGTTAAAAGTTTAGCACAGCTTTATACCCACAAAAGAATGGATAGTCAGAGAGGACAAATCAAATTTTGGAGGATATGCTGAGAGCTTGTATAATTGACTTCCGAAGAACGTGGATGAATTCCTTCCGTTGGTGGAATTTTCCTATAACAATAGCTATCAGCCTACTATTGGTATGGCTCCTTATGAGGCACTTTGCAGAAGGAAGTGCAGGTCGCCAGTTCATTGAGATGAAGTTGGTGAGAGGAAGTTGTTAGGTCTCGAGATAATGCAAAACACCGAAGAGGCAATTGAAAAGATTCATCAAAGAATGAGAACTACGCAAAGTAGACGGAAAAGCTATGCGGATAAGAGAAGGAAGCAGYTGGAGTTTAAGGTGGCACCGATGAAGGGGATTATGAGATTTGGGAAGAAGGGRAAGTTGAGCSCCTGATCCGTTGGACCTTTTAAAGTCCTCGGAAGGGTAGGCGACTTAGCCTATCGGGTTGCCTTACCAACCCTATCAGGTGTACATAATGTATTTCAAGTTTTCATGCTAAGGAATTATGTTTCGGATCCCTCCCACATTCTTAGTTATGAAGTGTTAAATCTTCGTGAGAACCTAACTTACGAAGAGTTGCCGGTGGAGATATTGGAAAGGGTGGAAAAGGTATTGAGGAGGAAGGTTAAAGTTCTCGGGAGGAATCATGCAGTTGAGAAAGCTACTTGGGAACAAGAGGAGGAAATGCGTGATAAGTACCTGCACTTGTTCGGTGAGTCCTAAATTTTGAAAATGAAATTTGTTTTATGGGGTGAGATATTGTAATACCTAAAATTTTACTTTTATGAATTTTGTTTGACCTTGTGAATTTATGTGCCAACTAGGATTGAAAATTTGCTATGTGGTAAATATTTTAATTGTACGTTTAATAAATATGTGATTATTGTGTTAATCGAATAAGGGTCCTTGGTTGGTTAGAGGCTCGACTTGTGGGCCTATTCGTTTCTTAGTTGGAAGCTAGACTTTTATCGAAAGAAAGATCCATTGAAATCAATTTAATGGATTGGGTTAGTTATGGATGGGAGGCAAAACCCTAAGTCTTCTTCCTCCCTATTATGCCGCCKCCGTCCTTATAGCCACTGCCACTCCTCCCTGCAGCACTCGCCGCCTCCTTTCTCCCTCCGTCTGCCCGATGCCGCTCCCCGTGGCCCTCCTCCTCCTCTCTCTTTCTACTCACCTCTTTCTCCCTTCTCTCCCTCTGCTCGCCAATATCGCTACCGAAAGCTTGCAACTTTGCCGTTTTGTTCTGCTCGGGATCTCTTGCCCACACCTGTGCTAGGGACATCCCCCCTCGGGGCACGCATTCGGTTGACTCATCAGTCTCCAATGCTCGGAGCTGCGACCAGATTTCAGAGCCGCTCACAACACGAATGGACACGACTTGACCGGAGTTTTCCCGGCTGCCCAAATCTATCTTCCTCTGCCCTCGATCCTTGCTAGCTTGCGCTTGGACTGATCGAGTCTAAAGTCGATGCTGGCGCGAAGCCCCAGATCCGCGCATCGTGCCCGTCGCTCGGATGTTCCGCCGCGCGACCAGCCATTCTGTTTTGCCTTCCGCCGATCTTTGCTTAGCCAGATCGACCATTGTTTCTTATTCTCTGCTCGAYTGAATCCTCGCTTGTCACAGAAACCAGCGCCAGCACGTTAGGTCCTCAGTACTTGTCGCCGGAAGCCTTGCCAAAAACAAGTCTGTGGGAGGCTACTGCTGAGCACCCGGTGCCCAACAACAGGAGCCCAGCAACCGGGCGCTAGGCGCCCAGGCGAACGAGAGCCCAGATGCCCAGGCGACCAGGGCTCTTGCGCGCACGCTGCTTGAGCGCACACTTRGGGCATAACGCCTCTTCCGCGACACTTAGATTTTGTGGACTTAAAGGTGAAAACAGTACTATTTGATATTGGAATTTATAACCTATGTACAATTATGTCCTAAAGTGAATTGGTAGGAGAACATAAATTAGGTTTAAGACCCGAGTTAAGGAGTTTAAATTGTACCTTTAAGAACGAGATAATTGGTAATGTGAGAATTAATGTGAGAATTAATAATTGACAAATGACATTCTTGGAATAAACACTTAACATCTAAGTTAGGACAATCGTACTAAATGAACTTTCCTTCTGTAATCACAATTAGGTCATTTTGAGTGCCTTTAATGTAAAGAACTGTCAAGGGATTTCACTTCACAATTTAAATAAGACCTCTTTAACATAAAGGACTTCAAGTAAGCAAATTATCTCATTTCATTAACGCATACGTTTTGATGTACCTAAATTCCTTTAGGAAAATTAATGTGTTATATATGAGATTCTATGCAAGTAAACCCCTATATCTGCCTATCTCTTTTGTTGTGGGTTATGTGATGACGGTATGAGATTGTATTATGAAATGTGTTGATTGCGTGGAATGTTTCACGTGTTTTATATCTTGTACCGTTGTTATATCGAATAGCATGTTAAATGCAGTTGTACGCATTTCATGTCATGGACATGCAATTATAGTGCTTTACATCATTCCTGACATAAGCCATTCATACAGTTAGAAAATGACTAGTTCAAAAAATAGAATTTCAAAAAAAAATGAATTTTATAAATGTAACATATTTAAAAAAATATTAAGATTTTAATAAATGTAATATGTCCGTATATATTTAATATATACAAAAAATTATCAATATTCAAAAGCTACTTTATTTTACTTTACAAATAAAGTAAATGGCTCGTTATCAATACCAACTTGTTTCAAGAACAAGTTAGCTATTGTCGTAATTCTTTAGCTTCAACCTATTAATATGCTAATGTCATTCATGCTTGAACTCAAAGTTCTATACTGTCTGATAAAAACTAATTTACCGTTGTTTGTATTCTAGGACATATTCTAGATTGCATGAGGATATCTATTTTGCCCTTCCAAGGAAGTCAACAATTTAAACCATACTTCTATCATGTTAATACTAGTAATTCTTATAATTACATCATAGGTTTGTTTAGAATTCACTATATATCGTCAAATTGACTTCATGAGTTGACTTATTATACTATAGAAAAAATTGAAAAACATCGACTAGGAATAATGTTTGCCAAAGAATATGTGCAAGATTAAATGTCTAGACACATATTTCTGGCCCCATACTTGTCATAGCAAAAGCATAACAATTCCCAACCTCACAAGATGTTACATCTTATTGGGTGAGTTCAAAGATTTGACTACTATAATGCTATGCGAGTAAAGTAACATGTATTCATTTATTTTCACTGAATATGCTTGGATGTTCATGTTTTTATGAACTAATTCTTACTTATTAATTTATTTTATTTTAGAATCACTGAATATGAGAGTCGTAGTGGAATCTGGGACACATTATACTATCGTTAGCTTTATAAGAAAGATTTCAAACTCCTCATTCAATCACAAGAAATATACGTCAATTGTTACTAAACACAAGAAAGAAAATCTCAATTGCTAATAAACCAAAAAAAAAAAAGCCAAAAAATGCTATAAAGGAACAATCACAATAATAGCCAACCTCTAAAATGTGAAATCTTAAAAACAAAGTCGTTAATTTGTTTGTCATGAGAGTGATACTTTAATGAAATACTGGCAAGACTTCTTTTATTAGCTATCATCATCAATTATGTTGTTAAATTTTCCATCTTACCGAATTCATGTAAAATCCTTCAATTTGATAATTTATTTGATCATAAACTTTACTTGTAGCTGCTAACTATCATCATATAAATCATTTTATCAATCCTTTCTTCCCTTCTTTTAGATTAAGTTCCCAGACATCATATTATCTATCCTTTCTTCCCTTCTTTTAAATTAAGCTCCTAGACATCAYAAGCCGCACCTTGCGGGACAACCTCGACTAGTTAACATACATACAGTAGTGTACTCCCCACGGACAAATATAATTAAATACATATTCGATGGAATTAATTTTTTTAAGTACTATGAAGAGGTTCTAAACAATATCCATCGTTAATGCTTGGAAGGGATCCATCCTCAACTGTTTTTTCAACCCAAAGAAAGCGGGGAAAAGATATTCCATACAGTAAATTCAATTCGAGTGCCCTTATTGTCATTCAACTGATAACAGAGGAATAGAATAAAGGGAATAGATTTTTAATCATTTCCATCTTTGCTCAAACTATGTACATTTTTCCAAGTTCRAAAAGRAATTACGTACATAACGTGCGGTACGCATTAATGTAATTAAATGAATATATAATTGATTGAATGAAATTCATTTTTATATATAAAATGTTGTGAAGAGGTTATGGACAACAATCTCAAATCCCACACTTGTATATGATCGACATTCCTTATACATGAAAGTTGGAGGAAGGAGAATACCAATGATATCCAATAACAAGCAAGCTCTCATTCACAATAAAAAGGGTAAAGGTTGAGGAGGGATAGGGGAAGAAACAGGTGTATTCACAACTTGGTATACCTCAGGTGGAACAAAATAATAGGAAACAAAGAAACTAAAATCACTCAACCGAAAGAAAAGAAGAAGAAAATCATATTATGGCTTCAGAATATGATCAATCTTAATAACGACACCCCCAAAATGCTACCAAGTGATACAAGTTATCATCGCAAATATTTGCATACTTAAACACCAGTCACAATAAAACAAAACAATAAATAAATAAATCACAAGACAGTTGAGCTGAGAAGTCATTATAGCTTGTCTCCGCTTGAAAATTTACCTGCAAATATCATCCTATAGAGAAATCCATGAAATAGGTTATCATTCAGTCAACATAATGATGACTCACTTCTAATCTAGAAGAAAAATTTTAAGTGTAAAAGGTGCACCATGAGCATAAACAGTTCAAGAGATGTGCGAGACCAAGACCCAGTACCAGCTGTGAGAGACCAAGACTTAGTATCAGCTGTCTGTTAAGAAGGTACAAGATTAATCTTTGAATATGAGCCCGTCCAGCGAAATTCAACTGACAGTTAGTATTAGGGATGGGAACCCTAGCTGCTTCTCAATCCCTTTTTGAAAGTTCATTTATTGGAAATAAACTAATACATCGTTTTGAAAAGCATAAGACAAAAATGAAAACATATTCGAAAATACAAGTTTAAGATCGATCTTTAAGCAAAGAGTACTTTTTGCAACTATATAAAGACTTCATTTGCAATAGAGTCTGGAACTTCAGAAGAATCACCAGTCCAAAACTAAAGATTGTACCATTTATGAAGGAATCTGCACAATGAATACGTAAAAGGTGAAAACTTGATTTGAAGAAATAAAAATTAGTTTTAGCATAATAATTCTTATTCAGCAAATTGGAGAATTTAAAATTCCAAATGTGAACTTTAAACATGTCTGAGGAAAAAATTAGTTGCAAAACAAACATTAGCTTCAGAAAAATTTGTTTAGAGCAGTGTGGATTGGGGAAAACCAAAGGCATGCAAAATAACAATGAACAATTGAAACGGTACTAACAAGTTGAATGGGTATAATCCACATTAACTTATTATTTTTTTGCAGCAGAGAATTCCAAAAGCAAAGCATATGAGTGCACAAAAGACCAGTTAAAAACATGCTGATGCTACTGACTTCCCTTACAGTACACGAACTGGTACATACTCAAGATCATATGATCAATAAATAAGATATTACCTGGAAAATCTCATTCACAACCTCTCCGAAGGAGTAGACATAGTGCTAGAGCAACTGAATGATTGTAAAGAAGTGCTGATTAACACAATCCAAGCCGGGGAATGAAATTTGATATAATAAGAAAAAACTGTGGGTCCTAGGACTAAACCTAACATATTATACCGATTATAGATGGAATCCCAAGGCTTAACATAAGTAAAACTCTACTACACGTGATACATTAAGTCTTATCTCAAAGCCTTCATTATTTTGCTGCTCCTTATACCATGCAATTTTCCGACTTACAACGAAACCTTCAACACCAAGTAACTCAAGCCGCCAATCCTTTCTTAGCATTCACAAAAAAATAACTAGGATGATAAATATGACAATCTCCAAATAAATTTTACACATGTTAAGTCAAGCATTATAGATGAAATAATTCAAACCAACATGTATCGGATGAACCGGTGAATCCTCTCAATCTACTTAAAAGTGTGCAGTGCAAGGAACTAGTTTATTAAAAAAGGTCAAAGGCTATTATGTAGTACAGTAGCAAACCAAAACACTAGTTTCATTAACAAGATAAGACAGACAAAGGTAGCTTCCTAATCAAGCAGCAGCACCAATAAAATTATTCACGTTATTTTCTTCAGAATGCAAATGCACCTGAGAAAAAGATAAGAGAGCCGTATCTATTTTTGCTTCAAGATATTCCAGGTTAGGAACTAGTTTATTAAAAAAGGTCAAAGGCTATTATGTAGTAACAGTAGCAAACCAAAACACTAGTTTCATTAACAAGATAAGGACAGAACAAAGGTAGCTTCCTAATCAAGCAGCCAGCACCAATAAAATTATACACGTTATTTTTCTTCAAGAATGCAAATGCACCTGAGGAAAAAAGATAAGAGAGCCGTATCTATTTTTTGCTTCAAGATATTCCAGGTTTTTTAAAATTTAACCAGTCAAGTCTTAACTTCACTTCATAATTAAATATCGATCATTTAGATAGCTAGACAAAATAGCAAGCAAATCATATCACAGAACTTATCATCAGCATATATAATCCCACTTACCTAGTGACCATGACCCATGTAACCACCACCTTGCTGAGGCCTTAGGCCGCCCTGAGATCCCATCTGGGGGTTCGGATAACCTCCCTGCATTCCTGGCTGAGTTCCATACCCACCAGCACCCTGTCCTCCATACCCAGCATTATTCATTACAGGTGGAACTCCCTGGTTTACTGGACCCCCAAGACCTCCAAGCAAATTTCCAATCCCCAATCCAGCTCCCTGAGTAGCCAGCAAAGCCGTAAGTGCCTGACCCAAGGCTGGAGTCAATGCTGGGGCAGCAGCCACAGCTGGATTAAAACCCACAGGTGGCCCAGCAGCAGGGGCCATCAAATGCCCCGAAGAACCTGCAGGGCCACTTCCACTACCCCCTGAATACTTCCCTTTCTTCGCTGGATGCCCATAATACTGCTGTTGATGCTGCTGATGATGGTGTTGCTGAGCACCACCATAATGCTGCTGTTGGGGATAACTACCCTTGGTGGGCTTAGGCCCATCGATAGCCTTCTGGCAATGTAATGTATGACCTTCGAAATTCTTGTGTGGCTCCTCTAATGCTCTTTTTGCACTCTCAACACTCTTGTAGACAAACAAGCAAAATCCTTTCGGCTTCCCTGTATGCTTGTCCAATCCTAGTGGGCCTTCCTCAATCTCCCCAAACTTGGAAAAGTACTCTAACAACTTCTGAGGGTCAAGCTCAACCGACACATTACTCACAAAAATCTTCCTCTGAGTATATTCTGACACTGGAGGAGTGGCTGCCGTGGGGGGCGGAGCAGGTACAGGACCAGTGGAAGCCAACTGGCAAGATGTCATCCGATTCCCGATCTTCTTCTGAGGTTGTTTTAGGGCTTCCCTCGCCCCACTTCTGTGCTTAAAAAGTATAAATCCGTAACCCTTGGATTTCCCAGAAACTTTATCAGTCACAGCCTTGCAATCCTCAATCTCACCATACTTCCCAAAGACACTGATTAGGGTTTCAGCAGTGGTGTCCCAACCAAGGCCATGGACGAAGATCTTRCGATGGGCAGGGTCCGCATCTGCAAGCTTCCTAACGCTTTCCGTGAAATCGGGGTGCTTCGTCACCGCTTCTTTAAGCAACACCACCATTTGGTCCTTGGAAAAGGGTTCCAAAAGCTTCTCAAATGGCTCATCTTCATCATCCTCGTCGTCATTATTAAGCTCTCCATCTCCAGCTCCCCCATTAACTTGTTTATTTGCCGCCGAACTGTCATCGGTTTGCTTTTGTTTCTCCGAAACACCATCAGTTCCGGCGTTCTCTTCATCCTCTTCATACTCCTCCTCTTCTACTTCCTCTACTTCCTCAACTTCTTCAACGAATTCAACTTCTTCTTCCGGATCTGCTTCTTCTGCAGGTACTTCTGATTCCCGATTACTTTGGATTGGTTCGGGTTCAGGCTCCTCAGGTTTCTGAGGCGTGATTTGTTCCGAGGCTTGTTGCTCGTCTGGCTGAGCTTGCGCGGCTTCTAAAGCTCGGGACTTTCGCTTCTTCGCCATAACAGTGACAGAGAGAGAAAGAGAGAGAGATTAGGGTTTTCCCTTTGGGCGGTGGCTAGGGTTTGGGCAGAGACGACGGGAATTATGATAAAGGGGGATTCTCCGTATGAAATTATTTTGGTTTCAAGAAGATATTTAAAAGAATGGGCCTCTGGAGCAGAGGACTGGTTGAGCTAAAAAGTTGGGCTTTGTTTCTTCATGATAGTGGTTACGGAGCGAAGCTCAATGCTTTTGTGAAACATACTACATACCACATGCTACATGCTAATTGGAAGGATAAGGGTCTTTTATTTCTATTTCTTTTTCCCTTTTCTTTTTTCTCTGAGTGGGAAGAATAACAAATTTTGAAATCTGCATTTGGATTAACTCTCAAGTTTCAATTTCAGGGAAGTAGTATTAACTCTCCTATCTTACTTCAATATTTTTTCTTCAATATTTTTTCTTTTACCTTCTTTTTAAGACTTGTAATTGGATTAGTTTTTGAAAAAAAATTTATTCAATTTTAAATGTTATTTGTTTTACACTTTGAACCAAAATATTTTTGTCATTGATTTCAAACGTTRTTTGTTTTACACATTAGGCCAAGAAATATTTTTTCTTCCTACAAAAATTGCAACTATGAATTTTTAGAGAACTAGCTATCGATTATTTATATGTTAGAAGTTGTAACTAATGTGAAGAATTATAAATAATTACTTTGAATGATCAATTATTTGTAATATATAATATGAAGAATTTTGAATAATCATTGTGAATTTGTTGTATAATTATCTTTTTCCTCCAACTAGATTTTGCATAGTTAATTAACTCAAAATGTATTTTGTTTAGATTTACATTGAGTTGTAGTAAAGTTTCTTTGGGGAAGTTTAATATCTTATTTTGTAACCTATGTGTTTTCTTAACTCAAAGAAATTTCTTAACTTCATTTACAAATTTAAAATTTAAAATTTTTAATTTTTCACCTCCATAACTTCCGAAAAGAATTTTTTCCTAACCAAAAATTTAATCCAAATACAGTCTAAGATTTTAATTAAAATCTATTGATCTTTTTAATTTTAGCTTAATAATTAATAAAAATATATAATGAAAATCAAATTTTCGGATATGAAAATCATTTAAAAAAATAAATAGATCTCCTTATTTTTAATTTATTTGCACGAAAAATAACGTCACACCTAAGTGACATGATTGCTGCATGTTGCTCGCGTTACCCACGTAATGGCCTGGGCCACTACATTATGTTTCATAATATTTCATATAAGAGCAGGTCAAAGGAGAAAATCGTATTGGGTTGCAGCCCCTAAGAACCAATAAATGGTCCAATCATAGCTAGAACAAAAGAGTCATGGAGACTCACATGGTTTCCTAATTATCATTTGGCGCGCTTTAATATTCACTCATTCATCATCCATGTTGTAGACCATGTTGGAGATATATGAACAAATAGATGAATAAGTGAATGTTCTTCTATGATTGAAAATATTCGATTTTAACTTTTTCATTTTTATTATTAAAAATAAAAGTAAAAACTAAATTCTTTTAAGTTTAGAAGAATAGTCCCTAAAAATATATTGCCCTTGAATACAATCATCACTCCACCTTAGTTGTAAAAGAGTCGACTCGTTTGAGCTTCAACCCTTGGCTCGCTTGCGACGGGTCGAGCTGGCCAAGGTGGCAAGCCGAACTGGGTTGAAATGGCAAACCAAGAATGGGGACTCAACTTGGCTTGGATGCCTAACCCATGAACTCACGAGCTTGGTGAGCCAAGTGGGGAGATAATTATAAAATTTTAGTTTAAAAGCCTTATTTAAATGATGGTTTCATGGTTATAAATTATTAATTATTTTATTTTAGAAAACAATTATTAAGTAGGGAAATTAAAATCTTATGTAAGGAATAAAGGAAATGGTGGTTAAGGAAATAAAAGTTTTAGGTAAAAGACCATCTTGGAGTGATGGGAGGTTTTCCATGGATCCCTATCGGTTTCATAGTTTAAGTCTGCTTCTAGAAAATTTCTATGAAGCCCCAAAATCTGACTTGCAAAATTTTGCTTAAAAGTCCAAGAAAGTAAATTATCACTAATTAAAGGGAAATATTAAGTAAGAAAACAAAAAAAAAAAAAATGAAAATCACTGTGTTACCTCCCAACAAGCGCTTTTCTTTAACTTTATTGGCTAGACTCATTTATGCTCCATCAAAAGTGTATTTTGCCCAAACCAAGTAAATTGATTCAATCATGGACGTACTCTCATGCTCAAAAAATGGTTTAAGGCGAATATTTTACGAGAGTCTAAATCTTAAATTTCAATCACATTAGTAGGAGAAATACTTACCACCTCGAATGAAGAAGTATTCCATCTAGGCCAAAAGGTGCTTCTATTCAACTCCTATTTGAAATTCATGCCTAGTAATATAGAGTAGATAAGTATATACTTGCATGAGTGAAGCTTAATTGTATATACAATTTTGTCTATCATAAAGCTAGCAGATGCTTATTCGGAAACGTCTCAGAGATAGGTAAGGTTTCTTCTCCTCATACCAATTGACTCAAGTGATTGGGCACTCCATTCTCTATACCCTTTCGATCTTTGATTTCCAAAGAGGATCCATCTAATAAGCCTTGGTTTGGACTCCTTCTTGCGAAGAGAAACTTGAAGGCTAGATGGTTAGAATAAACAATTATTTTAGACCCTAATATATAAGATTAAAATTTCTCGAATGCAAAAACAATAACTAAAAGCTTTTTCTCAGTTGTGGTGTAGTTGCATTGAGCCAAAGTCAATGCCTTTTAGGCATAATAAATAACATGACTATTCTTCTCAAGTTTGCACCTAAAATTGCGCCAACTACATAATCGCTTGCATCACACACTAGCTCAAAAAGAAGGTTCCAATTTGGAGGATGAATGATGGGGTAGAGGGGAGGTGAGTTGGGATTTCAAAACATCAAACGCTTTCTTGCAATCATCTCCAAACTTGAAAGGAACATCTTGTTGTAGTAATCTCGTCAAGGGTTGACCTATTCCAAAGAAATCTTTGATTAAGAGCCCATAAAACCTTGTAGCAATTAAATCAACCTTCGCCTTATCTACTTTGATACCTCTAGCAGACATTGCATGTCCCTAGAACTATTCTCTTTTTAACCATAAAATGACATTTTTCATAGTTAAGGATGAGATTAGTGATTGAAAGAATTGATAGAAACTGTAAAGTCATCCATAAAAATCTTAACGCAATTTTCGATCAAGTCAGAAAATAAACTCATGATGCATCTTTGAAACGTGCCAGGTGCATTGTACAAACCAAAGGGCATGTGATGATATGCAAAAGTACCAAAGGAACAAGTGAAAGTGGTCTTTTCCTGATCTTCTTGGGCTACACTAATTTGGTAATATACTAAATAACCATCCAAAAAGTAGAAAAAAGATTTTCTTGCCAACCTCTCTAAAATTTGCTCAATGATGGAAGTTGGAAGTGGTCCTTTCTTGTTGATGCATTTAATTTCCTAAGGTCTATACACATCCTCCAACCTATTTTTAATCTCATAGGTATTAGTTGATTATTCTCATTTTTGACCAATTGGAAACCACTCTTCTTAGGCACAACATGCACGGGACTTACCCGTTGACTATTAGATATAGGATATATGATACCTAACTCTACCAGTTTTAGGATTTCCTTCATAACAACCTCCTTTATGGCAAGGTTAAGCTTTCTTTGAGGATATCTCATGTGTTTAGACTCAGGCTCCAACAATATCCTAASCAAACAAGTTGAAGGATTTACCCCCTTTATATATGCTAATATCCATCCAATCGCCGTTTTGTGMCCCCTAACATCCCTCACATGGTTTTCCTCTTGAGTTTGGGTGAAATCTTTAGCAGTGATAACTGGCAAAGTCTCATTCTCTCCCCAAATAAACATATTTGAGATGTTTTGAGATGTTCAGTGTTTGTATGATCATATGAATTGTGTGCCAACTAGGGTTTGATCATTTTCTATGTAATCATTATTTAATTGTACGTTTAATTAAGTATGGAATTATCGCGTTAATCGAATTAGGATTTTTGGTTAGTTAGTGACTCGACTTGTTAGGCCTATTCGTTCCTCATTCGAAAACTAGATTATGACCGAAAGGAAAGCCCAAAAAATTTAATTCATTGGGCTGGATTGGTCGTGGGTGGGAGGCCCAAAGGATTTGGGTTAGGGCCCAAGCTAAAAAAAAAAAAAAACCTAATTAAACCTCGCAGAACTTTTCTTCTTCTTTTCCATCCATCTCGCTGCCGCCGTCTCACTTTACTGCTGCTATTGCCATTCTTTTCTCTTGCAGCCATTGCCTTTCTTCTTTTCTCCTTTCCTTCTTGCCCGACGCCGCACCACCTTCGAAATACAGATCTGTCGCACATTATCCCCCGTTGCTTTTGCTAGGACACCGATCCCATCACCATTCATTGCTTGAAGAACCTAGTGACTCAGCCAAGCCACCATTGCTCGGTTGCTCGCCGTGCTTGAGATCGCCCAGATCCAAGCCTCATGACTCAGCCAGGCCGCACGACCTACTGCTCGGTTGCTCGTCGTGCTTGAGATCATCCAGATCCGGTTYGATCAGATCTGGATTGGTGGAGCCTTCCTCTGTGCGCTGTTGTGGCTACTAGTCAGGCTGCTCGATGGACTGACCAGTCATAGGCTTACCGCCTTCGTCCGTCCAGCTTCTATTCTAGTGGGTAGATTTTCAGCCAGAAGTAGCAAGGCTTGTCAGGCACCCAACAACCAAGCACCCAAGCGCCTAGGCCATCAAGCGCCCAGACGCCCGAGCCATCAGACGCCCAGGCTATCAGACGCCCAGGCAACCAGGCACCATGCTCGACCAGGGCTGTTGCGCACGCACTGCCCCAGCACATGCCCATGGTGCAACGCAGATTCCACGACACTTAGAATTTGTTGAATTTAAAGGTGAAAACATTGTTATTCAATTTTTAGAAATTTAATGATTTATGTAATTATGTTCTATAGTGAAATTGTGGGAGAATATAGATTAGGTTTAATACCCGATCTAATAATGAGTTTAATATGTACAACGAATATGTTTTGACTCAGAAATATATTGTATTTGGTATTATCATTATCAATTGTTAAGAGGGGTAAGAAGCCATGAAATAAGTTGTACTTTTAAGAATGTGCTAGTTTTGCGATGTGGGAATTAAGTACGGGTTAATATTGGTAAGTGACGTTCATAAGTTGTACTTTTAAGAATGTGCTAGTTTTGTGATGTGGGAATTAAGTACGGGTTAATATTGGTAAGTGACGTTCATAGGATAAGCATTAAGTGTCTTAAGCTTGGACAATCGTGTTAAATGATTTTTTTTGGGTAATAATAATTAGGTCATTTTCGGGCACATTGACACTAAGAGCGGTCAACGGACTCCATTTTGCGATTTAAATAGAATTTTAACATTAAGGACTCCAGGTAARTAAATCTCCATAYTCATCAACTTTATCCTATTTGTGTGTTATGTTGTGGTTATGTTGGACTGTGTTATGGAATATGTTGTGATTTTATTAGATTGTATCGAGTAAGATGGTTGTGGTCATATTGGTTTATTTCATGTAATATGTTTCGTACTGTTAACATGTTGAATGATATTTAAATACGGATTTATGTAGTTCATGTCATGGGCGTGTAGTTATAGTATCCTACATCATTCCTGGCATGAGCCATTCGTGCATTTAGAAAGCGAAGGATTTAGGAAATAAAATTTGAAAGGAAATGAAATTTTATAAATGAATTATTATCAGGAAATGTTAAGATTTTGGAAAGGAGTGTAAACCTAGCCATGAAAGATGTGAGTGGGAAATGGGGCATGGAGGACCGATGCACCCGACCAAACCCTCTTGTAGGGTAGGAAGATAAGTAACATTCACCTCTTGGAAGGTGAAAAAGATGAAAGAAAAAGTTAAAGTGATGTTAACCGCTATGCGGTTCTATTGGTAGGAAATGTGGTTGAGTTCCAAAGAACAATGACCCACTGCAAGTTTAATAGCTAGGCGTTACACTAAGTGAGCTCACAACTATAATAAAATGGAAAGCTTTTAAAAAGTTTTTACATTTTGAAATGGAAGTTTTATGGAAGTATTTAGGAAGTTTTATTGAGGAAGTGAAATATAAATTCATGGTATATAGTGCATTTCACATATATTTATGCATGGGATTTACTTATTGAGTTTTATAACTCATTCCATTTCCTTCATTCTGCATCTCAGGTGATGTGTAGCCAGATAGTGTGTGGAAGTCATTTTTGGGCAAGCCTTGATTCTTCGAAGTATTATTTTAAATAAATTTTAGTAAATAAGATAAATGGTTGGATAGAGGTTTATATATTGTTTAAGTTATTTCTTTATTAATTTAACTATTCGTACATTAAATCCTTTCAAGTTCAGCAAATTTCAATTTTGGTAAATGTTAAGTTAGTAAAGATTGTTGGAATGCTCTACTTGTTTATATTGGATGTTTGTTGGGTTGGAATACATAATATTTAGGAGTATTGAAAATGTTTGGGAACTTTTTGATTGTATATAGGGAATAGTTGTTGAAATTATAGAGGAAACTCTGCAGAAATTTTTATAAAACGTTTTAGACAAAGTATTCAGATGTTTGTTTTCAACAGTAGTTGATATGAATATAAGTAAGGTCAGTAATACTCTTGGTTTAGGATAGTTCCTAATCTGGGGATGTTTCATTCAGGTAAAGGTTTCAACTCTAACTTCGAAGCTTGCAAGATAGAAGCGAGAAGTTTCTCATTTGTAGTATACAATGGTAATTGAGGAGCTACTAACCTTAGGTGTATTTCACTTAAGAGTGAAGTGTCATTATGGTTTCCTTGAGTTCCTGTTATCCTACAAACATGCATCCTCATCCGCAAGTTTTTTTATCAACACAAATTCTAGTTCATCATCTWCCAGACTTTACTCTACACATGTCTCAAGAAAAGAGTTAATAGTACTAACATGATACACAACTTCAAAGTTTTTAAGGTACTTCATGGCATCAAAAATATTGAACATAATAACTTTACCATCAAACTCTAAGGTCAAAGTACCCAAATTGTCAGCAATTTTAGTTTTTAATATTTTCATTAAAGGTTACCCAAGAGAATAAGAAAAGAAGCAGKGGAACATAAATCATCCATGTCAATAATGTAGAAATCAATAGGAAAGATAAGCTCATTTACTTTAAATAGAACATCCTCAATCATGCCTTCAGAATAAGAATTAGATCTATCGGCCAATTAAATAAGCACTCTAGTGTCCTTAAGATGTGCTAGATTCAATTTCTTATACATAGATAATTAGGCAAAACATTATTAAATACACCTGGATCAAGCATAGCCATTTCTACTCTTGTAGCTCCTATAATGCATGGAATAGTTAACAAACCTAGATCCTTGCACTTTTGGGGTAACTTCCTTTAGATTACTGTCGACACATCCTCCTTAACAAAAATCTTCTCATCATTTTCAACTTTATCTTCTTTGTACATAAATCTTTTAGGAACTTGGCAAATGGCATCAATGAGGGGAATATTAAATTTTATCTTGCAAAAGGGATCCAAAATTGCTTTCTCCTCATCCTCTTTGTATCTTGCTGACATTTGCCATGAAAAGGAGGAGGAATCACAATCTTAGTGCAAAAGAATCCTTACTTACCTTTTTGGAGACATCTACAGTTGATGCATCCTCCTTTACATCTATTTCCTTGGTCGCTTCCTTCCTAAGTGAGGTGTACTACAACTCCTTTCCGTTCCTTAAGATCATAGCACTCACACTTTCTCTTGGGTTGATCACCACTTGAGAAGGTAGATTTCTTTGGTTACTCTCAAGCCTTTGGATGACACTTGCAATTTGTGAGATTTAGGTACCAAACTATACATGTTTACCTCCATTTTCTATTTGAATTTATCCATCTTGCTTCAATTTTTGAGTTTCCTGTTCATTTTTAGCAAAATCCTTTGCAATCTCTTCAAAAGACGAACCTGGATTCTCACTAGGAGGTGGAGGCCTTGCTTGACGAGGTTGTTGATACCCTTGATTTCTATTCCCATAACTGAAATTCGAATGATCTCTCCACCCCTGATTATATGTATTTGAATATAGATCATATTTCCTTTGGGGTAACCAAGAAATCTTCCCACAATATTTACTTATTCATTGGGATCTTTATAGAGGGTAGGATATTGGTCGAAGGGTGACTTATGTGGGTATAAATGCTGCAAGCCTTAACCTCTTATCTTTTTCCTATAACGTGATCTTTCACCAAAGCCATTAGTGCAACCATTTGTTGTTCAAGTGAAGAGATACTTATCTCATTGAACTTTTTGTGAACATCTTGCCTTGTCACAAATTATTGGGCATTAGCCGCCATGTTAGAGATGAGATTTCTTACTTCTTTAGGCATTTCGTTTACTAAGGCTTATCCACTTGCTGCATCAGTCATGTTCCAGTCCATAAAAGAAAGACCTTTATAGAAATATTAAGACAATAATTACTCAGATATTTGATGTTGTGCACAACCAGAACATAATTGTTTAAACCTTTCCTAGTACTCATGCAAAGATTCCCCATGGAATTGCCTTATACCGCAAATTTCTTTCCTAACATTTATAGCCCTAGAGACTAGAAAATATTTTTTCAAAAATAGTCTTTGTAAAGCACCCCAATCATCTATTGTACGGGAAGGTAAATAAAGAAACTGGTCTTTAGCCTTATAGACCAAACAAAAAGGAAAAGCTATCAGTCTGATTTGGTCCTCAGTAATCCCTTGAGGTTGCATGGTGGAGCAAACCACATAAAATTCCTTAAGATGCTTGAGTGGATCTTCATCTGCAAGGCCATGAAATTTAGGAAGTAAATGAATTATACCAGATTTTAATTTAAAATTAATTGTAGTGATAGGAAAAATGTAAGCAAAGAGATTACTAATTGATGTTTGGAATAGCCTACACTCATAGAGTCCTTTGGGCTACCATGATTGTTTTTTCTTGTCTAGTATTTGTTTCTTGAGTAAGAATCACTTCTTTAGTTGTATTTTCCTCTCTACGCTCGAATTCATAATCTGGCGAATCTTCAGGCACTTCTACCTTTAGAAGTTGAAGTTGTTGCTCGTTTTGCCTTCAACATTGCCTTTTCCTTTGGCGGTTTAACTTCTCAATTTCTGCTTCATAAAGTAATTTACTTGTATGAGAAGAACTAAGCAACATATGCTARTGAAATGCAAGAGGAAGAGAAACAACCAAAGCAATAAATACATTAAACCAAACTTCGGGGCATCGGCGCCAAAATTTGGTGTGTCGTTAAACTACCAAAAATAATTAACCTGCTCTCAATTGAATAAAATCATATAGTAGAGGGTAAGGTTGTCTCCTCAGGGAATAGACAAGCAAATTTTCTTTCAATTAAAACACAAAAAATTGGGGGGTGTTTTCAAGAGATTTCTAGACTAACAATTATTATAAAACAAAACTCAAGGTTATCAAGAAATAGCAAATAAGATGTTGGTATATAAAACAAAAATCTAGTCAARGTCACTAATTCCATCTTGATTTTATTCAATCGATCATAGATATAAACATAACTTGATTGTCGTAAATAAACTGATTAGGTTATTACGAAAAACCTAAATAACCACTCTCTAACCCGAAAGATAACCCTAGAAATACTCTAGGATTTTGGTGTTCATGCGGCATTAAGTTCTAGAGAGACCCAGTTCATAACCAACAAACTCAGAACTTTGCTTTAGGTTAGATTATCTAATCTCATGATAAGAATTATACGGTGTAGTAGGCGTAACCCTATCAAGTTACCACTTAACTAAACCTAATAAACTATTACAATATGAAGGTTTAACTGGCTGCAAAGTAAAGAGTCTAATCATGTAATAGGCCTAAATTACCTAACTAAACTGAATACCTGAACTTCCCATAAAACAGAGAGTAAAACAATACTTACAAATAATCAAGAGGATAAACGATAGATCTCACGATTTTTCTTGAATCAAGGATTCCTTAGTATATCAATTGAAATAAAACAAATTATAACATAGTCAGGGAGAAAAAAAGTCTATAAAATAAGACCTAAAATGCTCAATGATCAATGCTTGTAAGTCTATCCAATTTTTTGAGTCTTATTTGTTTGCGATTAAACTAACACACTCAAAGTATACGCGGCCCAAAAGTAGTAAGAGTGAGTCCCACGAGGTTAGTTAAATGAAAGGAAAATTTGTGTAAACTTTATATAAAAGTAATAAGAATGCTATAGCAATAGGAGAACAGTAAATGGGAATGATTGAAAGTAAATGACTTAAAGCGAGTAAATAAATGTAAAATGTAAATAAAGTAAGATAGAAAACTGTAAAAGGTCAGTGGTGCCAGTTAGAAGCTAGAATCAGTTCTGGATGCTATAACACTAAAGAGTGGTCTCATGTAATGTCTTCCATGAAGCCACTCATAGTGCAAATGTAGGAAATATAGGGAGACTATGACCACATATCTATGATAATCTTCCCAACAATTTTGTAATCTTGTGTGATCATTCACTGGTAAGGTAAGTATCCTTATCCCTCCCAAGTACTAGAATGTTGTAACAATAAGTAACTGAAGGCTTGGAGATTGTTATTCCTTTAACTCTAAGCAACTCTTTTGCAGATTTCACTCCATATACAAATCATATTTGTTAGGGCTATGATATTTAGTTATTTTCTTTGTTAATATTGAGTTTGAAAAGTGGTTAGGTTGAGCTTATTCGTCCTAAACCTCAAATGAATTCCCTTAACATCTCAACGGTTTGCAGTCAATATAAAYGTAGACAACCCTAATCTTGAGTAATTAGCTTTATCAAGCTTTACCCTTGGATAAGCTGATAAAAAAACAGCGTTCTAGAAGATTGAAGGACTAATTGCAATGAGATGTAAGAAAACTTTTGATTAAAAATGAAGAAAAATTACATCATAAGATAGGTAATTTTTCTTCCTTCTCTCAACTCTAAACTATAACTGAAATGGAGCTTAGCAAAGATGGTTCCTTCTGTCGAAGAGAACCCTAAGCTATAATCTAAGAATCTAAAATTAACTACTCTCCCTTCTCTGCTTCAAGTATTGTTCCTTATATAGAGCTTGAAATGTTGCTAAGTTGACAATTGTTGTAGCATTTCTCTTGACAGTTTAGTGTTGACTCAGCCGATATTCGTCTTGTAGTATACATTTTGTGTAATACTCGAAATTTATTTTTTCGAACTTTATATAATTATATAATCCACTAATTAGATAATATTCATGACTACTAGTGGTTTGATTATTTTCCAGCAGAAAGACTTGGAAGTCGTAACGTTCAATGCGCCAATTAGAAATGAATTATTATTTCTTTGATTTATTATATATTTGTGCATTATTATGTGAATGTATTTATTTAAATGTGAAATTTTGTTAGTTTAATTTAATTAGAATTTTTAGTTAATTAATTTAGGCTTGACCTATTAAAGTCCATTCTCTTCTTATTTAAAACCAGATTTAAAGTTCGATTTTAGGCAAGAAGAAAACTAATAGATCTTAATTTAGTTGGGATTAGTTGGTTAAGAAATAAAAATAGACCACAAAAGAATTTTGTTTAGGTTTACATTTAGTAATTTAAAAAACAAAAAACCAGATTTGGAGCCCCCTCATCTTCTCTACAAGAAACCTTCACACCCACCGCTACCTCTTTACCACTCCATCCCAGCTACCTCCGCCTCCCCTTCTCTATAACCGTCGCCATCCTCCCTCTACCTCATTAACGCCGGCTTTCTCTTCCTCTGCCAAGGCACTGTGTGTCGTGGTCCTTGCTGCCYGCCAAAACTACAGTTGCTTGTCACGAGTTACGACTACTCACCGCTCGTCCGTCATCCTTATCGCTSCTTGCCACTAGTCGAATCTGCACAGCTGGTCATCCCTATGCATCATATGCAATTGGAGATTGCCATTGTCTGCTACTTGCTGACTTCAGATCTGCAATCTATCATCTTCAATTAGTCACCTTGCCGGCTAGGAACATATTGCCCGGAACAGTTCGCCCGAAGACTGCCAGGTGACCAGGTGACAGGCAACCAAGAACCGTGCGCCCTCCGCTTGATACCAGCTGTGCGCGCACCGCAAGTCGCGACCAAGGCTGCTATTTGCCGTCTGTTCGCACGCCCAGAACGTATCCATTTCTCGAGCGCGATTGATACCATTATGCCTTAGATTGATACTACACTTAGGATTCGAGATTCAAGGTGAATCCTTAGTTTCTTCATTTAAATTAACCAAATGGCCTAGGTTTTGTATTATGCAATAATAATTAAGGGAAAATATGGAACATGTTTATGTGAAATTTAAGTTAGCATGATAATGAAAAAGGAAAATATGTCTCTAGAAATATATTGGTATACCAATTTTGTACGATAAAGTAACGTATATTGTAATTGTATTATTATTATTAGTATTGTTTTAGGAACAATTAGGAGTCATGAAATTAACTTATACTCTTAGTAGTTCGATTATTATGGACATGGGAATTTAAACTCGAAAATTATTGATTAATGTCACCCATAGGAAAAATGATGTATGTATTAATAGTGAACACCTATGTTAAATGAACGTATTTGGTTAAACAAATTTTAGATGAATTTTCTTTGTGTAATAATATTTGAATACTTTTGGCACATTGACGTTGTGGGCAGCCAAGGCACTCCGTTAGAGATTTAAAGTAACCAAATTTATTAAGGACTTTGAGTAAGTAAATTATCACATTCTCATTAATTGTGATGTATATGTATTGTTGTTATAATTAAATTGCTCTTTGGTGAATTGAATGTGAGTTCTATGACAGTAAATCTCTTTCTTTCATGTAAGTAAATTCCGATATTCTCATTAGTTATGATGCAAGTGTATTTTTGTTATGATTGAATTTCTCTTATGTGAATTGAATGTGAATTCAGAATTTATATTGAAGTAAGTAAGTAAATCTCGACATTCTCATAAGTTATGATGCAAGTGTATTGTGTTATGATTGAATCATTCTATGTGAATTGAATGTCAATTCATGGTTGATATTAAAGTATGTAAGTGAGTCCCCACATCCTCATTAGTTATGCTGTATGTTTATAGTTGTGATGATTTGATTTCTCCTGTGTGAATTGAATGTGAATATATAATTGATATTGAAGTATGCTAGTAAAATTCCACATCTTCATTTATTGTGGTGCATGGGTATTGTTGTATTAATTAAATTTTCTTATGTGATGTGATTGATAGTTTATTTCAATTGTGTGAATTTACTATTGGTCGACATGTTGAAAATTTTAAAGTTAAGAGTTCGTGTGGTCCATGACTATGATCATGTAGTTTGCATTATCTTGCACCATTCTTTAGCATGGGCATAATCATGCATCTAAGAAAACAAATGTTTTAAAGAATGAAGTTTGGAATAGCAAATGTTTTGGGGAATGAAGTTTGGAAAAATGAGATTTTTGATGAATGATTTCCAAACGTTAAGGATTTTGAAAAGGGGTGTAAAGCCTAGACCATGAAAGGTGCAACTGGAAAATGGAGCCTAGGGAACCCGAGGCAGCCAACCTGACCCTCTTGTAGGGTAGGAATGTAAGTGATGTTCACCTCTTGCGAGGTGAAAGTGMAAGGAAAAGATTAAAGTAATGTTAATCGCTTTGCGATTTTACTGGTAGAATGTGATTGGGGTTCAAATAATAATTGCCCACTATAGAGATTAATGGCTCGGCGTTATACCAAGTGAGCTCACGATTTTGAAAAGGAATTTTTGAAAGTTTTGACAAAGTGAATTTTTGAACTTCATGACATATAGTGCATGATACATGCATTCATACATGTGATTTACTTACTGAGCTTAGTAGCTCACCCTATATTCCCTTATTTTACATTTTATGTGACGATTAGCCAGATGATGTATGGAGATTGTTTGGGAGCAGGCTTCAATACCCAAGAGTCAATTGCATTAATTAAATTTCTATTGATTAATGGACTAGTTAAATACTTAAATTTTTATTCGTTTCATGATTTATTCTATTAAAGACTTCCTCTGAATTTTGAACCTATGAGTATTTTGTTGGTAAATGTTAATGTTGGGGAATGGAATTATTTCATTTAATGTGGAATGTTTGCGATATTAGTGTGAAATTTTCAGACTATATACAGGGGGAATATGTTGATATTACAGAGGAAACTCTGCCGAAAATTTTTGTAAACCCCTTGTATTATAATATCCAAAAAAAATTATCTTTCCCAATTTTCGCAATATATGTGAAGGTAATTGGTGGCATTCGTGGGTTAGGATAGTTTCTAATATTGGGGGTGTTACATTTTGGATAATGTGGTCCTCAATATTTTTTCCTTGTTTGTCCATTTAGATAAAGTTCGGAAGTCAACGCTGACCACTAACTTTATGTTAGTCTCACTCAAATCCTTCATGAAATGCAAGGATTTGTACTGCTTTATTGGAAGATTTTTTTTTTTGATCCGATCCTTGGAAATATGAATGTTGTAGCATTTTATAATCCTACAAAACTTCCTTTAAAGATCAAGCTTTTTAGGTTCAAGTAGTTACTTTTGCATTCTCAATTATATTATAAAAAGAAAAATCCAAGTTGAGGTCACAAACCATGGTTAAGAGCATAAGATCATTACGAACTAGTCAAAATTGAGCAAAAATATGGCAAAAATAGGGATATTATCTTCAGTTATCACCTATATAAATAGGATAAGGAAACCCACAAATCCTAAATTGTCTCAACTTCCAAATGAKGATAAAGTTGTCCTAATCTATTAATGAAATAAATAGTCATAGCATCCAATTCCTAAATTACATAGGATATATCTCCCAGAATACTTCCAAAAATAATAGGGGATCTCCAAAAGATGTGCTAAAGGTGGATCACATCCCCAAAAATTTGTCCATCTTATATGCGCACAGGGGAGTTATGTGCACTTTTGGCTTAAGCCTAAAAATGCACCAATTTTGTCTCTTTTCTCTAACTACCTTCCAAGAGTCCTAAAATGATGAAAGTAAAACACATAATTAATGAAATAGACGCTATCAATTATTTTAATCTCTTCAAGTTCATCATGAAAGGCAACAACAAGATTTTGATATCTTTCTTCTTCTTTCCAATTCACGATCAGCATACTAGTCTCCATGTTTTGGTGTAATCATCTATCTTCCTGTCTTGATTTTTTAGCTTTATGCATACAAAGCTCTTGAATGAAACCATATAATCAAGTATGTGGTGCAGCCACTACATCGTACGTTGGCATATATAGATTAGCTCTGTCGACGACATTTCATCATACGTTGGCATATATATTACGTTTTTAATTTTATAATTCATTTTGGTTCACAATATTAATATTATCTCTATACCATAGTCGATTATGCCCATTGCGTATGCCGTAATGGATTATTATGCACTATCATTTATTTTGATTTTTTCTTGTTACCTAGAGTCCTAATCCTTTTTGAGAGGGATAGTCTTCCTTAGAACTTCAATGCCTTATGTAGTTGGTGTTTTAGGAAGCTTGCAAGATTATATCTTAGTGCAAGCTATAGTCACTATTGTTGAGGCTAGTTGAGTGTAACAAAAGGTTTCGAGTAGGATTTGCAATGTTATAGGTTTGAGACAGTAATAGATATGAACAAAAAAATGAGTTGAAACTGGGGGTTCAGCTAGGGTTTTTTTTTTACAATGGGGCAAATGAAGGCAAAAAAGGAATTTATATAATTTTGGGTTAAATTATTGAGAATTCAATTTACTTAATTTTTCTAATACTTACTTTTTCAGTTGAATAATTAAGATTTAAATAATGTATAGAAACCTTCATAGTTGCATAGGGATTTGGGTTTTGGTTTCACCCAATCACGAATTCTTTATTTACCTTTTTAGCTGAATGCTTAAGATTTAAACAATAAATAGAAACTTATATGCACAAGCATCTGGGTTTTCCTTTCATGCATGTAAGCATTGTCGTGTATGTTGGACGCTTATGGTCAATGTAATGGTCAAAAATAAAAAATAAAGGTAAGTATATTGGAGAAAGTTAAAAATAACATATATCATTATWACTGTTATTTTCATTTTTCAACATAAACTACAATTACAAGTAATACTTCAACAATTACATATAATATTTTTCTAGCATAAGAGTTTATTGTTGTATGTTTTTCACCTAATGTTAAAAGACTTCCTTATCACCCATACAAAGTAAAACATAATATTTCAACATGTCCTTTATCATCAAAATTCATTAACAACTACTTCAAACAAGATAGTTACATAATCACTTCTATTTTAAGATCATASAATAGTACTATCTGTATATGTATGTGTAAGTTACCATGGTATACCTAACAGTCATGATCACCTATGCCATCAACAGATTCCTATTTACTTGGTTAAGTACTCATGGTCGAATTTAATTTATATAATTTTTTTGACTATAGTTAATGTTTCCGATTATAATGCAACTTTTGTTAGATATTGTTTCTTTACTATTTACACGATAAATTTGATAAGATGCGTGTTATAATTTCTAAAATGTTCTCATGGTAAGAACTTGACCCGTTAATTCTTCTATTCGGAAATTGCTGAGGGCCTCATGGCTTGATCTCGGGGTTTAAGAGAGATTTAATGCTCTTTCTTTTAAGCTTTTCTCAATGTTGGACCTTGATATGAAATTCTAGACCCTTCCTCTTGTGCTTTGGCYACTATTTATAGGTAAAACTAATTGATTTGATTGGTTGATGTGATATTTAGGAATGACGTGGCATTGCCTGATTCGCCAAGATTTCCTTAATTTCCATTCGTAGGACTTTTTCATCATTGACACATGTCAGTCTTTCATTGGTTGACATGCCACATATTTTCCAATTTAATGGGAATATTCAAAATTAGTTTTTAATTATCTAGTTAGATTATGAAAATTTAATTTAATATAATTTTCATATTTACAAATTCCCCTTGGAACTTGGCCACTGGTACAACTTGAAGGTGGATTGTGAGTGAACATATCTAAAAATATCTTGGATGCATGATTATGCCAAACGCYAGAAAATGGTGCAAAATAATGACAAATTATATGCTCATGAACATAGACCACATGAAYGCTGAATTTAAAATTCTAACATACCAACAAGTAGTATTTTGCATACTTTAAAGAACATATAAACTCATAGTACATTTACAATAGAAGTTCTTTATTCGAACAAAAGGACGGGAGTTTACTTACTTGAACTCCTTAATGTAATGAACTTCACTTTAAATGCAGTTGGAGTCCCTTGGCTGCCCACAATGTCAATGTGTTAATTACCCTAGTTTAATTTCAAAAGAACGCTCATAATGAACCTTTTAAATATTTTCTACTATAATTTAAAATTTAATACAAATTCTTAGATGCATATAATAAAAGTCTTTAGCTAAAATGAATATGTAAAGCCAATTCTTTATTTGAAATCATATACACCAAGCTTACCTAAAAGAACTTACCTACAATAGATTAACATACAGTAGGTTTGAGTAATTGAATCAAGACATCTTCTGAATTACATCTTTCTCAAACATCCCATTTTCAATAACTAATAGTAAGCACTAACAATTATAACCAGGAAAATATTCAAGACTCAGATAACAATGTTTCAGAACTTCTATTTGAGAACACAAAACAATAATATACCTACTTAGTCATATTCCCATAGAATCATTTATTTAAAGCATTCATAAAGCACCATAACAACGCAAGACTCTCTAAACTTATAATGTATCCTAATAACAAAAAGTAAATAAATAAAATAATAAATAAATAAGTAAATAAAATAAAATAGTTTTTCTTCAAAATAAAACATTAGTCACTAGAAAACACTAAAAAGGGCAAAATAGAAGCACTAGCTTCCAGTGTTGCAGGGTCAGGAGAACTAGGAATATTCAACCTTCGTCCTAAAATAAAAAAGCTCTACTAGTTTACCGAACGATGATCTCAAAGGTGCCGATGGGCCAAATCTAGAGTATTCTCAGTTAGGCTACAAGCAAAATAGCAGGATAGTGAACTTCTTTAGTTCGATTAGTAACAACAGGGCTTATTACTTGTGTAACACCCCCAAATTAGGAACAGTCCTAAGCTGAGAATGCCACGTCATTTCTGTTTCAAAATAAATAACTATCTATTTCAAAAATAAACTTTAACAAACCCTCACCATCTTAACAATTATTCAAAATAGAAATACAGCGGAAGTCTTTCTAAACCATTCAAAATAAACGAAAATCACAAAAAAAAACTTCAATAATTTAAAACATTYAGAAGTATTCATCTTATTTCATAAATAAATTTGAAAACCAATTCTCGGGTATCAAAGCTCGCCCACAAGCGACCTCCTCGCCCCATCTGGTTACATATCATCTGCAAGGAAAACATAAGCAACAGGAATGAGCTAAAAAAGCCCAGTAAGTAACCCTCATGCATGAATGCGTGAACATGTCCTACATATGAAAATTCAAGTTCCTCCTTTTCAATGAAAAACTTTCCAAAAACATTCCCTTTTCAAAACTCATTACAAACATTCTCCTCAAAATTCACTTACAATAAAACTTTCCATTTCCTTTCATTCGTTCGCGAGCTCACTAGAGTGTAAAGCCTAGCCACATAGCTATGCAGTGGGCCATCTTATTTGGAACCCGATTTCATTCCTATCGGTAGTACCGCAAAGCGGTTAAATTTCATTCTTTTAAC
>MEJB01000118.1:0-20544 GCA_001752375.1 Rhazya stricta
ACCGTATGCCATCTCATGGCTCTGATACCAAAAGTGCAACCAAAGGATCGGAAGATGGCAATAGATCCAGAAGATAATTGAAGAAGATAGGGAATGAATCAAGTGATAAACAGAGTATGATCTAGTGTTCAAAGTTTATATAGTAAGCAAACAAACAATTAGACAAATATAATGGAATTTAATGACAGAATCCAGAAGGTACGCAGGATTATGTCCTTACAGTTGAAAATCAAAGATCCTACAAAAGGGACAATGGGTAAACCCGCAACAGAGGTTCCTTATGGAACTGAGGCCAATATACCTTGATCTGGAATTTAGAGGCGATAGAACCGGCCAAGCATAAATTTATAAGAAGAATATAAAGAAAAAGATAGGAATTTAGACAGATAAGCAAATAATAAACAGAATTTAATGATGCATGTAGAGGCAGGAGGCGATGCCTTCCATATGCATGAATAAATCAAGTGATATACAAGGAATTTGTATGTATATATAAATGTATAAGAAAATATAAGTAAGAAACCTTACTTATAATTCTTGATACAAATTTCTGTCTTGTAATCTTTAGAGAGACTCTATCAGAATGGTATTGAGGTATTAGGAGGAGACTCCTAATAGGAATTTCGGATGGTATTTTTCCTCCCTTGACTAAGTGGGAGATGACCTCCTTATATAGAGATCAGGAAGGGGATTTCTACAGTATTTTTAAGTGAGAGCTACAGTTAAAAACCGAGAGCGCTATAGTGTACAGTGAGCTATAGTGTATAGTAGTTTTTACAATGATTCTTCTAATGTAGAGACCTACAGTACCCTATGATATTTATACATGGAATTTTCTGGAGAAGTTAGCTACTGTAGTAGATCTGCTTCGTCCAATACTGGTGATGTCGCCGAATCTTCGGATGACACCGCCTGAGATTTGGAAGAAAAGGGAACATACTGTAACAATAGCTGCTACATCTCTTCTGAGGATTTGGCCACTGCAAGTTTTGCGAGCTGGGATTTGTCAGTGAAGAATTTCTTCTGGTCCGATGTGATAGCCGGAGTCATAATTTGCTACGAAACCTACTTGTGTTGGYAGAGTTCAATGATAGACTGCACTTGAAATGATGGTGGAATCTTGAAAGCTGTCCACCATTTTACCTGGAATTTTCTCTGGATGATAGGGATTTTTACTAGGGTATATTCTAGATACCAGGGAAGAACTCATGGTAAATAGAGTTTTGTATRGAACAGAGGTAATATCCCGAAATGGGATTCCTCCAGGAATGGTTTATAGTGAGATCTAAAGGTATTGAAGGCAGTTTTTATATGGGATTTCTAGTTAAGCCATTTTTCAGTTGTCCCGAAGACATCCCACTAYTGGATAAACCAGAATGGAAAGGAAGAGGCTTGACATACACGGGTGTCAAAGTAAATTAACCATGTATGTTGGCATTTAGGCTTTTGAATATAGAAGGCATTGTACCACGCCTACTGGTAGTCCCAGTAGGTGAAGGATTCCTGATAGAAAGGCTCGCTTTTGCAGATATCTGGAAAATCGAATTCCTAATAAAGCTCGCATTGGCATTGCACTCATGCTTCCGGAGATAAAATATTTAAAATTTTAAAAGTAGAATATGCAGGATGTTAGTGGGTTTTTTCAAGAAAAAAGCRTTTAATGTCCACCGATCCACATATTTCTAAATTTGTTTTGTAATATATAGGGGTTTTTAGGAGATGAATTGGTTTGTAATACCAATTCCTTCCAAAAAGTTTTTGAATTGTTTGAAAAGGGGATTGTTCATAAAAAGATTTTTCAATTGAAACAATGTTTTAAAAAATAGATTTTTTGATAAAAAGGGCTGATGCCTTAGTAGATTTCTCTATTACGGTATCAGTTTTTGCCTTGGAGGTACGTTATAGGATACCCCGAGATTGAAATTGAATTTGTTGCTGACTCTGATGACTCTGGGCAGGAACTATCTCCTTGCCTTTGTCGGAAGAGGTCTTCTAGAATTTTAAGAGAAGTTCTGGAACTCCTTGGAATTTACAAGAGTTTCCATCAATGCATGAGACAGAATACTTGGAATCGATCCTGATTGTTGACCGGAATTTGCTGATTTTTGCTCTTTCTCTTGGCATATATCTAACCAAGTTTGTTTGGCTGTTGCCGGCATTTTGGAGGCTTCTTGTTGGGTATTTTGGGTAACTCCCTCACCAGGAGGTTTATCTCTCAATTTACGCGGTGGCATTCTGCAAAAATTCTCGAGTGAGAAAATCAAGAATGGAATTTGTATCACCTTTAATAAATTCAATTTCAAAATCAAAGATACTTAATATAGCTTGCCATCTGGCAAAAATTTGCTTTGATGCAAGATTTTGAACATCTTTTTGCAAAACTTTTTTTGCAGATTTACAGTCTATACGTAATAAAAATTTTTGACTTAATAAATCATTTTGAAATTTTTGAATGCTCATGACAATGCTTAGTATTTTCTTTTTTTTATAGTGGAATATGATTTTTGGGTGTCATTCCAATGTCCAGATGTGAATCGGACAATGGCTTCTTTCCCATTCAATACTTGTTCGAGAATTCTGCCATAACCAATGTATGAAGCATCAATTTCAACAATTTTAAGCAAGCAAGGATCAGCAATATGTAAACAAGGAATTTCAAATACAAGAGATTTAATTTTCTGAATTAATTTAGTATGTTGGTCTGTCCAGGGGACAGGATTTTTCTTTAATCTGTCATGCAATGGTTTAGTAATTCGAATTATATTGGGTAGACAATCAACCACATAATTCAAACTTCCTAAAAATCGTTGCAATTGATTTTTATTAATAATTTTATCAGAGAATTTAGAGGCAAATAACAATGATCTTTCGATTGATATTATTGTAGCTTTACAAATATAATGTCCTAGAAATCGGACCTTTGTCTGAAAAATAGACATTTTAGATTTAGATACAACTAAACCATTTTGCTTGACAACATAGAAAAATGTTTTTAAGTGTTTAAAATGTTCTTCTACAGATTTAGAATATACAAGAACATCATCAATATAAACAATGCAAAATTGTGAATGATCATTAAAAATGTTATTCATAATTCTCTGAAATTCAGAAGGAGCATTTTTGAGTCCAAAAGGCATGACATTCCATTCGTACTAGCCAARTGGAACTGTAAATGCTATTTTATACTTATCTTTTTCTGAAATCTATATTTCCCAGAAGCCAGATTTCATATAAAATTTAGAAAATATACATGCAAAATTTAGACGRGATAAGAGATCTTTCTGATTTGAAATAGGATCGTCATTTGCTATAAAAAGCTGATGATCTAATAGTCAGATAAATTGTCTATATTCCAATCATAAACAGAGGAGGCATTGAACCTATATTGTGAAATGGGCTTTGCTATTGTAATGTCCGAAGCAGTCGGAGAATTTGGAATAGGAACGATAGATGACTGCCAAGTCATCGGATTGATCTTGGGAATTAACTCAGATTTTGATTGAAATTGTTCCAATGTTCGATAGTGTCTGAAGAAGAAAACTTTTCTTCTAAGACATTAATCTTATTGGATTCAGAAACGGAATCAGAAATGTTTTTACTAGAGGTAGAGGACAAGTCTATACGACTTAATTGATCATGTATGGCTCTAAAAAATTCTAATTTATTTTCTCTAATGGATTTTACATTAGAATCGGAAATGGAAAAGGGTTTAAAAATAGGATTTTTAAGGGATTTCTTTTCTTCTTTCGAAGAAGTGGAATCATAAATAATATATTTTTCAGAAATCATTGGGATGGATTTTTCAATCATATCCAACTGTTTTCCTCTATATATATATGCAAAATATTCTCTTTTTAACTTATTAGCTATTTTAATAATTTATAAATACATTTATTTTAATATTCCTATAATAAAAAATATACTAAAATATTCGAAATCTAAAATTGATTCTTAGCTTTCTAATATATCTTTTAATATACTCTCAACTATAAAATACTAATGCTATATATACAACTAAAAGTAGCCCACCACATGAATATTTTTCTTTTTTTTTAGTAGATTAATAGGCCACATGATTGAACATATGGTATTGCAGTCCAGTTCATACATAACCATAGAGAAAGGGCAAAAGATAAATCTAGATCTGTGTCATCATCGATTCACTAATTCCTGGTTAATGAGATTTATTAATAGAAAGAGACCATGTGATCAAAGGCCCGAACAGATTAAACCCAAATGGCCATTTCTCGATACACTCGGAAGCCACACGTGATGATACCCTTTGGCGGACTTGTCTGACTATTTATCTGGTCTAGTCCCCCAATTGAATTTAAAATAAAGCTCCCAAAAGAGAATCTCTAGGAGGATTGTCTTGTCTTTCGACTTGAGGGATGTGCTAGTGTATGAATGTGCACATCCCATTATAATAAATAATTRCATCACATTCTTTTTTTCTTTTTGTCGCTTATGGAGATGTGAATTATTGCATTCTAGTATTATTATCTTAAATGGAGTGCGTGTCTTTACTATATGAAGGAACATTTTTATTCAACTATTTTAAATTCAAATAGACAACATGTAAGTTATACTAAAAAGATTGTTACTRATTCATTTATATTTTAGTCTAAAATTTTGCTATTATTTAAATATTATGAATATATTGGACGCTTTTCCTATATAAAAGAATGATAATACATGACCTAGGGGAAAAGGAATTATATTTTTTCCTCTATCTCTCTCCGGAGGCTCGATATCCTTATATTTGGAAGAAAAATTAAAATTCAATTCGAATTGTGATTGTAAAGTTAGGCCTCGTTTGATAAAATTAAAATATAAAATTTGATGTATAAAATTTGAAGTATAAAAATAATTAAATTTTTAAACGTTAAATATTTACTTTATAATGCATTAATCTAATCAATATGAATATTAAATTTTGTAATCTATTTTGCAATGTCATGATAAATCAAGTCAGAGTATTATTACTTAACATTCACAGAAAGAATTAAGCAGCATTTAACCTACTAAGACATTGCAAAATTTATTTTTCAAACAATCTTAGTTCCTAATTCATCTAATTTAAGTGCTAAATTGAGTGACACTTTCAAGAATTCTCATTACGATCGCTAGATTGCTTCGTGTGTTTAGACCTTTCTGTTTTAGTGTTCAACCTCGTAATTCTTTCTCAAGTTCTTACAATTTTTCTTCACTGTCGTCGGTCTGTGAAACTAAGGTGTTTTAGCAAGGGTATACCTCATTCCTTTGTTAAGCTTGGAGTTACAGTTGGTAGAAAGGAACGATACAAGCTCTCCAAACTGTCCAGGTCCTTTGTTGAGCTTGCAGTAGAAACTTTGGTGTCGGTAACTCACGATGAACATGTATATTTTTAAATTGCTCTGCTCATTTGCAAAAACAACCATTGAATTAAAACAAAGCACGGATATCAGAGTTAGGGTAGACCTGAAACCCATGTTTCAAAATGGATTTTCCCTCTAAAATTGTAGCTCGTTCTCTGGCTGAAAAAAGGTGATGATGAAGTTCTGGTTTTGTAACAGGAGGTTGAAGATAGTATACACTAACAATGTAGGAACTATATAAGGAAGTATTATTCGGCTATGAATTCAAGTTCTAAACATGGCAAGTTATCGGTATGGGTTGTTTTCTAAGTTTAAAAGTAGATGCTTTTTACCTTTTTTTAATTAAAAATTATAATGAAAAGAACTAAAATTATCTCTTTAAGTTTAGAAGAACAAACCCCATACATACAAGTAGAATGGCTCGCCACTTGATTGAATAATGATATTGCAGTCCATTTCATAACCATATAGAAAGGAAAAAAGAATATCTAGATTTGTGCTATCGATTCGCCAATTTCTAATCTCTATGCGATTTATTGATTGAAAAATAGAATGTGATCAAAGATCGAATAGATTAAACGCCAAATGGACCACGAAAAGGTGTATGCATAGGAAGCTAAATATTATGATCCTTCACTGGACTTGTCTGATTCTTTTTCTAATTTCGTCCACCACTTGCCTTTAAAGTAAAGAAAGTGCCTAATGTTATAAAGTAAGAAGAAAAAAGATGAATTTAGGAAGAGAACGAAGAGAAGGAAGAGAAGTAGAGAAGAATCATATATTGATTATCGTTAATCTTGATGTGAACCGAAGCCCTCTATAAATCATAAGGCTTCTAGGGTTTTAAAGGTAGGAAAGAAATTCACCAATCATTATTTACAACAATTTGACTTGAATGACTAATCTATATAATAATTGTTTGATAAAAACTTATTTGAAAAAATTCAATGGGAAAAAACTAAACAAAATTAAGAAAAAATAGTATAATTGATGTTGGACTATTAATTATTGCATTGTTAAAACCTAGCTAGGAAAACCCAGTGGGACAAAACCTGAATGAAGGAAAAAGAGTATAACTACTGCCCCATATACATGATCACTGAATGTTTTTTATTCAACGCATTCCAATCTAAAGAATAAATTTTCTCCGCATTATCACTTGATTAGATCTAATGATCATTGAAAGTCACTACATTCTTTGAGGCTTGTGCGTATAAAAGAACTTTGGAAAACTATGCTTTGTTCTATCACCTTTGACATGGCTTCTTTGAGTTGTCTAATACAAGCTCATGAATTGCAATAAATTCCGAATGATTTGAGCATATAACTCTTATAATTTTTTTAACAAATCTCCAGGATATAATATTTCCTGGATAACTATAACTTGCAAGGAGATTTACATAAAAAGTACCATTTGTACTAAGGTATGGTAGGTTAGGACTAAGAATCATTTCCCCATCTTCAAGTGGCAAAAATAATCTTTATCAACTTCAAGTGATCTAACAACTACAAGGGATATCGATGGTTGTGCACTATCCATATAAATTATTTTCTTACTTTTTCTGTATACTTAAATTGATGAACAAATAATCCTTTAGGGAAATGTTCAATTTGAAAACTAAGACAATATTTTATCTTTCTTAGATCTTTCATCTCAAATTTATTTGATATAATCTCCGATTTTGTTGAGCTCTCCAAGAGTCTCAGTTATTTAAATCAACATAAACTACTACAATTGTGAATCCAATATATGTTTTCTTTACAAAACTACAAGAGTAGACATCTTTCTTTTTACAGCCTTCATTCAACAGATATTGACTAAGACTATTGTATCAAATACATCTAGATTTATTTATGCTATACAAGGATTTTTATGATCTAATGGATTGATTTTCTTGAGTAAATATTTCAAACAAATCAAATCCTTCATGGATGTTCATGTATTTATCATTGCCTATTGATCCACATAAATAAAAGTAACTATATCCATCAAAGCATATCAAGGTTTTCCTATATTGCTAAGTTAACAAAACATTTGTACTTAATTATATTCACTACCAGTGAATATGTTTACACATAGTCAATACATTATATTTTCGAAAAATCTTGAACCTTAGTTATACTTCATATCTGACTACTTCAATATTTTCATCTCTTTTTTGCATATAATTATCCATTTATAATCAATTGGTCTTACACCTCTCCAACTATAGATCCAAAAACCTCATGTTTTGCGATGATGAGCTTAATTAAGATTCAATAGCATCTCTCCATCTTGACCAATCATGTCTATATTGACATTTTCAATTGATTTTGGTTCAAGATCCTCATTAGCCTCTATGCTATAGGGAGCTCCCTATATCACTTTGAGGAACTTGAATCTCTTTGTCAATATTTCTTGGTTATATTTAATTTCTAAATATGGTGATTTTGATCCTATCATCCCATTTTCTTTCAAGAATTTTATCTTTCAAACCAAGAGATTGACCATGCTTTTGTTTTGGCGTGCTTTAGATTCAAGAGGTATGCAGCATGCTTCTAGAATGTCATAATGTCTTAAAATCACTATCACACTTCTGGTGTGTTTTATAATTACTAGCCGGTATATCAACATGCCAATTTAAAATGACAGAATTGATGATAACCAGTTGGACCCATATGTGCAATTGTTGCTTCATGTAAAATAGCATATCTCCATACATTTGTAGGAAGTTTTGCTCGTATTGACAGTGGTGTAGCAATCAGTTGCAATTATTTAATAAAATATTCAACTAAACCATTTTGTGTATGAACATAAGCTACAAGATGTTCAACAATAATCTCAATTGACATGAAATAAGCTCAAAAATATGGGATGGATATACACCAACATTATCCAAATGAATATTTTTAATTGATGAATTGAAATTGTACTCGTAACTAATTTTTCTAAGCAAGTAATTTCACAAACTTTTAGTTGCAATTGATAATAAACTCACATGTGACCATCATATTGATGCATCAGTTAAAACCATAAAATATTTAAATTGATAACATAGTGGATAAATGAKTCTGCATATATCACCATGAATATATTATAAAAATGTAAAACTTTCAGCTCTCACTTTCGCTGGTGATTGTCTAATAATCAATTTCTCTTGAGAACAAGCAACACATAGTGAATTCATTTAAGTTCAATAACTTTTTATTTCTCACTAGGAAATCATGTGAATTTTCAATTATTTTTGCATCATTATAGATCCAGAATGAATTAATCTATTATGTCAAATGATAAAAATGTTTGGATTACAAGTAAACTTCTGATTTATGAGATAATGTACTTCAAGTGCATTAATTTTGGCATAATACAATTCTGGGAAAGAGACACTAGTTTCTCCCATATATGCTCCTCAGAGAGACTATAGTGATAATACATAAGTACTTGAACCACTTATTTAATTGTCTCAATATGACACCATTTCTGCGGATATCGTTAGAACTTAATAAATTTCTTAGGAACTTTTGTCTCTTTCTAAATAAAAATATGGTAGTTCTTTCAGAACAATAAATGCATATAAATTTTATCCCTTTCTAGATAAGAAATATGGCAGTTCTTATAGAACAATAAATTAATTTTATGCTACTATTTGTAGTATTTATATTTATCCATCTCATCTTTAAGTGAGAGAAATATTCCTTATGCTTGAGCATTGTGTCTACTGTTGCACTATCAATGAGACAAGTATCTCAACAATCTATTATGAATGTACAAACATATTATAATGAAAAGCAACTTAAAAACTTATATAAAGAAAGTATTAAGGAAGTCCATGAATACTTAAAATAAAGTCCGTATAGAATTTAAATGAAAATTACATAAAAGGAGAAATTGATCTCATTTTTCATCATACAACCTCCAATTAAATGGTCAATATTTCTTGTTGAATCAGCAAAAGAATCAGAGACGTTTAAGCGAATTGCATCAACTAGACCATCAAAATCAGAAAAATATTTTATTTCCACTCCCCCTTTTTTCTTGATTGATCTTTAATAGAGGTCCTCTATATCTTTATCGTATGATAGGTATAGCCCTACTTTCAAGTCATCGCGGAGATGATAATGAAGAAAAATTAGTGCTTTTACATGATCCTGCTAGGTTTCATTTTTTTTCCCTTCTTTTATTGTCTCCCCATACTTTTTATGGTGAATTTTAGCGTTAAGGACCTATGACAAATAATTCTTGTTAGATATGTCAAGTACGACATAGTCAAATTGGGTGATATTTCCTATTTGTCTAATTATACAATAAAAATAAGGGATAATATATTTTCAAATGATGTAGAGTCATAATAAAATAATTGATGTCAACAGGACATACATTGTACATATTCCTTCATGTTACATATTATATTACCAATGTATTTTATTTTTTCTCAAAACAACTGCTACTTCAGAAGCACAATAATAAGATATAATAATTGATTTAGTCTATTGTTATTTCAAGAAATAGTTCAATATTCTTCAAGAATATTTATATTGGAATGTGACCTTGAGGAGTATATAGTATTAACTTATAAATTAATTAATTTAGAGCAATATATAATCTAATGTTCTCCCAAAATATTTAAATTATAATATACCCTTTAGGAATATACAATGTTAATTTAAGACAATTAATTAATATTCTTCAGGAATATTGAAATCATCATATCATGTTTTTCATAAACAAATAATTTTAATTTAGACCATATTGTTACTTCAGAAATAATAGTTCGATATTAATTAAGAATAATTAGATCTTAATCTACTCTTCAAGAGTAAATAATATTATTTAGAATAATGATTTAATATTTTTTGGGAATATAATATAATGTTCTTTAAGAACATATAATGTTAATAATTAATATAATATTCTTCAAGAATATAGAATGTTAATAATTTACACTATTACTACTCCAAGAGCAATAGTTCAATATTGTTCAAGAATATTAATAATTATTAAATAATAAATAAAATAAAGAGAAGACGAGACATATCATTTGTAAATTAACAAAGAAGTGCAAGGAATAGGGAAGGCATTAACAATAAGACAAAATTTAAACTATAGAATTCATTGAAAAAGATGGCATTTGAAAATAGAGCAGACATATGTTCTGTAAATCAACATAGCATAACATGATACATAGAAAAGATGGCAAAAGTGAAAAACGGCATAAAAAGTCACCATCAAAGAGAGGGAAAGAAATAAAATTCTTAGAGAATTGATATTATACATGTGTATTAATATTAAAAAAATGAGCACTTAGTCTTTGTAAATTAGAAATAAAACAGAACACCACATAAGATTAATTTATTATGTACTTCAATTAATTTGAAGTGCGAATATGAAAGTAAGTTAACTAACCTTTTCACCTGAAGTAGTGACTCGTATTAAATCAAATCAATAAAAACTCATGTTCATTCAGATCCAACAAAGATGCAAGATGTAGGGAGTTGCACAATCAAAGGCTTCATAGTGGTAGAGACTTGTGCTGATAATATGCTATAGAGTAAGAAGGGAAGAGAGAGCATGTTTAGAGAGAGAAGGAAGCGAAGTAGAAAGGAATCATAGACTCATCATTATTAACCTTAATGTGAACCAACCCTCCATAAACCCTATGGCTTCTAGGGTTTCAAAGGAAGGAAAGCCATTCACCATAAGTAATTACAACAACCAAAAGATATTATCTAGGATTTTCTTGCCTTTCAACTTGAGGGAGCTTTCTGGTTCTATCTCTAGTTTATGCTAGTGTGTGTGCATAATTAAAATAAAATAATTATAAGGCATTTTGGTGGGGCATTATAATCTCATTGGAATTTCTTTTTTGTATTGAGAGGACATGTGAAATATTACGTAATACTTTCTATGTTTACTGTTTAAGAAAGTTTATGTCTTTACTATAAGAAGAGGCTTTGCAAGCTTAATATATGTGTTTGCTCAATTTGTTTATTTTTTAACTAACTTGAGAAGCTCATTTGGCTAAATATCGTAGCAAACAAGTGATTATTTTTTTTATGGTCTACAGCATATTATAGCCTTGGGCTTGGCTAGCAAGAAACTGGGTAGCATAATCTTGCCACACTTTAGGCTGTTGGACGTACTGCACTGGTGCACAAGAAAAATTTGAAGCTTGTGGGATGAAGAGGTTACTCATTTCCTAAGTGTTGTGCAGTGTCGGCTGCCCACCAGCTATGTAGACCATGCTGTGTGTGGCTGTCCACCAGGTTAAGCATAACCTATTTGCTCGGAGTCATTTGTCCGAGCTACTGCGATTGGATCCTAGGGAAATTGTGGCAAGGATGGGGCCCAATATTGCAATGCATATAGGCCCTTCCCAGGATAAGTGGTCATTAGAGTAGAGAGAAGACAACTAGAATCATGTTAGAATACAGTGGAGTTTCACCTTGCACTAAACCTTGAACTTATTTTGCAGGATAGGCTTGAAAGCAGCAGCAAGATTTTGAACTAAATTTTATATTAACTTATTTGTRCACTGTTCCATGGTGAATCGGATGGCTGACCAAAAAATTGGAGTCAACGATTTGTTCACAGATGTTGATGGATCTTGATGAATAGGAGCCATTTTCGAGGTTGACCCCGTCTTTCTAGATTCTACTTGAGAGCACCTACCGAGCTGAACTCTAGCATGTCAGTAGTAAGCATGTCTTGGAGATGAGCTTCATTGTTCTAATTTTCAGCTACGATTTTGCAGTCAGAACGAAGTGTCATGCACACTTAACATGTCCCACTTAGGCATGCCAATTGTGTTAGGGTATAAAAATTGCCTAGTCGATTCGACTATTTTGGTCGTGGCGTACTAGCTTTTCAACACAATGAGCCTGAATTCTAGTTAGCTAGCCGTGTAATCGACTCACTGGATCCATAGTAACCTTTTTTTTTTTTTGTATGTGAGGTTCTTGAGTGAGCTTTAGTAAGTCCTTGTAAATTGTGCAAGTAAACTATGCTAACCAGGAATAAGAAYTGTTGTGTGTTTGCTACGGCTAAGATAACGACAAAGTAAATCCTACAAGCTAATCAGAAAACAAACAAACTAAGATAAGAAAGCAAACATAAATTGCAAAATATCACATAGCAGAAAGATACAACTAAGATAGCTGAAGCTAACCAAGTGATAATTCTAAAAGATGCCGAATAGAAGAAAGATGAAACTTAGTTAGCTTAGGCTAAACGAATGATTATGCTGAATGGAAAAGTGATGCAGTTAATAAGACAAAACAAGCTGTGTAATTCTATATAAGTTAGAAAGCTATAAAGAAAGCCGTAAAGAAAGCAGTAAAGAAAGTAATACAAAAAGCAAAAAAAAAAAAATTGAATAAGCTAACAAATTATGCTACTAAGGTTAGAAATACTTATCATCTAAGAAAGAAAATAAGTGTTCTAATTCATAAACATCACACACCATAGCGAGCTTCTACTTGTGCCTTAAAATATTCTCAAAAGTTTTCCATCTATCCTTATCCACTTGGTGCAGCTCCATCAAAAGAGCCTCCTGGTAGTCGGCTACTGGCATCTTGTTATGAAATGGAATCCTAGCCGATCGCACCGAGAGTTCTACTGGTAGGACTGGGTMTTGCCCATAAGTCAGTCAATAGAGTGTAAAGCCCGTAACCGTCGTAGGGGAATTCCTATAGGCCCAAAGCATTGAATGTATTAGCTTGATTTGGAATTGTTTGGCAATAGTAGCCACTTTGTCTCCTATGAATACGGTCCCCAAATCGGATGTGATGAACTCTAGGATCCCAAAGCGAAAAATGATCTAGTACTTGATAAAGTTATTAACAGCTTCTTGAGTCACTTTTGTCATCGATTGAGGCCTCAACCCACTTCGTGAAGAAATCTCTAGCTACAAAGATAAAATAGTAAGCCTTGGAGAATGGCAGGTCTTGCCGAGGACATCCATTGTCCACCCTTTGAATAGACAAGGTTTGACTGTGGCATGAAGCTTTGTGGCTGGGACATCAAAGAGGTGTTCATTTTTCTGGTAGGCTTCACAACCCTTAGCGTAGGTATAACAATTAACCGTAATAGTTGACCAATAGACTCCATGTCGATGTAATAACCATCTAAATCTTGGCCCTGCTTGTGTGCTCCGCACAACCCCTTGTGGACTTCTGCCAGGGACCGAGCCACTTCTTCCATGCCCAACCACTTTAGAAGCAAGCCTTTGTGGCTTCTTTTGAACAAGTCAGTGGTCAATCATTAAATAATTAAAGCTTTACGCTTGAGCTTTTTACTAACTTAGACTAAAGGATTGCTCAGGTAGGTGATTATTTCGATCCTTGGGTCAATCGAGTTATGGCTGTTAATGTTCAAGACCGGCTGATGGAAATGAGCTGATAGATCCCCTGGCAGGACATGTTTGTCTTGTGATGCATACTGGCCTAAGTCATTAGCCTCCTGGTTTTCCTGTCCTAGAACATGCGCTAGTATTACATTAGCAAATTGCCTTAGCAAAGCTTAAGTCTCTTGATATAATTGAATTAATGGCGTTTGTGTATTTGTATTCGCCTGCTAACTGCTGAATAACAAACTGGGACTCACCCATGATTTGAACGGCTTGAGCTTTCATTGATGGCAGAAACTAAAAGCCTAGGATCAAGGCTTTATATTCGGCTTGGTTATTGGATTTACCTTTTTCTAACTTGAATATGAAACCTCCCTAGAGACCAGCTGGACTGGTGACTGTGATATACCAGCTACTACCCCTAGTTGGTTCTGAAACCATCAAATGTCAGTTTCCATGGTCTCATCCCTACTAATTCTGAATTTTTGTCGACGGATCAGCTATATCGAGGCACGGATTCTCAGCTAGGAAATCGACTATCGCCTGTCCTTTCAAGGCTCTGAACGGGACATATTTTAATTGAGAAATCTGTTAATTTCACAACCTACCTCATCAATCTCCCTTGTATGACATGTCAATTCAAAAGAAAACATACCATATCCGCCTTGCAAATAACATTAACCTCTACCGGCAAAAAGTGAAGAATAAATAAGAAGAGRGAAAATAGAGAAAACCTCAATGAGCTCAGCAATCAAGCAAATTATCTTCATTTTTACTAGTTTCTTCTTTCTTTACTTTATTAGCTTTGTAATTAGCTTTCTAGTGATAATTGATTTMCTTTGCTTTGTTACGTAAGTTTTATACATGTTTTTATGCAATATCTTTAAATTGAAGTCTTATTTGCTTTCATTTACTAGCTTTTCTAGGCATTATTCAGCTTTAATAGCATAACTTATATCTTTAGTAGTATAATTTACTTAGCTTTGTCACTCTTTAGCATAAATTTCAGCTTAATACTCTAATATAATCACAATCTGCTCTACATCAACTAGTATCATCTCCACTGAGCATAACCAATCGACCAGTTAGCTATCTTAGTTGCATCTTTCTATTGTTCACTTAGCATAATCATCGGTTATCTTTAATTATCGTGGTTGCATCTTTCTGCTATTCGGTATATCTACAAGCTTGTATATATGTGTTTGCTCAATTTGTTTATTCTTTAACTAACTTGAGAAGCTTATTTAGCTAAATACCGTAGCAAGCAAGTGATCATTTTTTTTTTCTGGTAATCTCAATTGATTTGCACACTTTGTGAGGACTTACTTAAGTTAACTCAAGAACCCCACATAAGAAAAAGAGGTAGCCACGGATCGGATGAGCCGATTAAATGGCTAGCTAATTGAAACTTAAACATCGTTGTGTTAAAAGTTTAGAACACCACAACCAATATAGTCGAMTCTGCTAGGYAATTTCKAGACAGCAACAATATACGTTATTAATTCACTATTTTTTAATCTCTTTGYTATATATTGATAGAAAAAGTTCATGTGATCAAAGGGTGAGTAGATTAATGCCCAATGGACCTCGAAAAAAAGTGGCTACTAGCATTGATGGATACGCTGAGCCATCCTCCATATGATTGTTCGCTAGACTTGTCTAATTCTTTATCTGATCCAGTCTACCACTGGATTTTAAAATAAAGAAAGTGCAAAAGAGATTCTCTTAGGGTTGTCCTGTCATTCAACTTGAGGGAGCTTTTCTAATTGCTTCTCTAATTTATACTAGTGTGTGTATGCATATCCCATTATAATAAATAATTACAAGACATTTTGGTGGGCATTATAATTTCATCCTTTGGCTTATGCACTCAACTTCTTTTATGTTTTGGGAGGATATACATGTGAACTATTGTATTATAGTATTGTCACCGACAAGGAGGCGTGAATCTTTACTATAATGAGAGGTTTTTTCGCATAAAAGAGAATGATAATACAAGACCTGGGAGAAAAAGAATGACACTGCATAGTTATAACCATATTCTTTTTACTATTCATGTTTTGAATTCCATTCATTTCCATTGAATTTGTAAACTAATAAATGGTAAAGAAAAAATATTGGAGGTTAGATCAACAAAATTGGGTTGGTTTGATGATTGAATGCAAATCAAACCCAAATAATATAACTTAAAAGTTGTTGAAGGATAGATCAATAAAGATGGATCCATCTACCTAGAGCACAAGCATGAAGAACTATTGAAAAGGAAAGAAACTTTAAAAACTTTTAACCAACATGACTAAAAGCTAATGCCACTAGCTAGGACCTCCTTATGGCACCCATAGTGGCAACAATTGGGCTTCTAACGGATTACTTTGCCCAAAATCAATATGAGACGTCCTTGAGAGGCAATATTCTTAGGAATTTGCTAATCGACTAAATGTGACTTTGAATTTGAATTTTTAATTTATTCGTGAGAATATCAAGCTGTCAGGCTTGATATTCACATTATAACCTAATGATGGAACAACTTTAATGTTATCAAATGAATAAACTTCACCAATTTTAATAATTGTTCTTGTGTACATGAGAATAATTATTCCAATCTGATAGAGAATGAAGAGTAATTTTGTTGTGCSTGAGCTGTGCTCAATGGCACTTCACTTTCCAAATTCTAAAAACTACTTGTTGTGGAAGTGTGCAAAATTGCTACATATAGAACTTGGAACCTCATCTTACAAGTCTTTGATATTTGCTGCAAACACTATGTTGCTTGTTGATAACAAAGTGATTGCTCAAATTACTTCTTCATTTTTATTTGAGAATAGATCAATAGCTACGACTCATGAAAAAAATATTAAGTTTTATGCATATTTTCTCACGCTGGTAAGATGTGAAGAATATTTTCTCTCAATATAAGAAAGTGTACTCAAATTTAGGTAGTGATCACATGATTTTTGGAGTTAGGAAAACGCTCTTTTGTTTTCCATCAATGAAGAGAYTTTGTTGAAATTTTAAATAACTAAAAGACTTACGCTACGGGATGTTATTGCAGATTGTTTGTGTTCATAATAGTGCGGATATGTAAGGGAAACTATTACTTGATTTAGGCAAGAAAGTATGAGTAATCTAATGATTTCCAAATTCATTTTGGCAAAAATTATTGGTGGCATTGTTGCTAGCATCATACCTTTGTTGGCACTATTGGTGGGAAGAATAAAAAGAGAAAAAGGAAAGGGAAAAAAATAGCAAAAAATCACTTTCTTACCCCATAAATGGAGGACAAATTTGTCTTTAAAATAGCAGATCGATTGGTAATATTTAATTGAAACAGATTACAGAGTTCAAAAGGCTGTTGGAACAAATAAACATAAATGGGTGGAATGTGCTAATTGATTGAAGTTTGAGGGGGTCTAATGAAATTAACCCAATAAAAACGTTGTGCACTTGTAATTTCATATGACTTGGACTGCRCGGTAATACGGCCTTTTTTCTTGTTTGACTCATATGACCTTTTCCTTTCATTTGGCATTTTCCATTTCAACAATTTACGCTTTCTTTTATTTCGAACTCTCCAACTTTTTTAAATGATTTCTTTTAGAAGGATATCAAATTTTATAAAATAGTGTTTGTTAATTAACTCTGTAGCCCCCAAATCCATCAGTATTTTTAACATTAGCTCATAGTATTTTTTATATAGGACGGAATTCGAAAAATTGAAAATCAAATTGAGTTTTGAAGTCTTTATGGTTTTTAGACTTTTTTTAGTAATCTCCAGATTTCTTGCTATTCCATTAATGTGGCTCTAGTAGTAACTCTTATCATATTAAGAGATTTGTTGCTATTTTATTAGTCGAGTGTTGGGATATGTCTCATAGGATTAGGATTTCTGTTTTCCCTATCTAAGGAACATTTATGCTTGTAGTTCTGAATTCAATCAATTATTATAAAAAATGTTTGAGATCTTTTCTCAATTTTTTTAGTGAATTTCGGTGATTTCTGGTGGATTTTAAATTTATTCTTTTGGGCTTATCGCTTGTGAAACTCGCTACTTTTTTTTTTTTTTTTTTACTACATCAGGTAGTATCAGAACATGTTTTCCCTTTTTTTTTAATGCACTATTGATATTAATGGCTAATAAGATGAACGATACTACAACTCCACTTACAAGAGTATATTTAGACCTCTTAAGGTTCAAATGACTGTCTTCAATGCTCAAGTGGCTATTATGATTGCGATCAACACTCCAATATCATATCTTAGGAGATTGCTTGAAGAAAAATATATTAGGCTCCACATGATGGAGGAGTTGCTCATATTACAAGAAAAAAATTACACAACCTGAATTGTAAGGTTAGGCTGATCAAGATTTTAAAATTAAGGTTGATATTTTCATACTTTTCTGAACATACGGAGATGAAGGAATATGTTTTACCTCAAGTTTTGAGTCTCTTAATCTCCAAAGTGACATTTTGAATTGAAGATGACAGCATAAGATGATTGATGAGGATCTAGGGAACGATGATGAGATTTATGCCAGCACTGACAAGGACAATAACGACCCTAACATGGATAGTGAGGGAGACTTGCCTTCGACTTTGGTTCCAATGTCGATGACTAATTTTTGAGAAATTATTTTGTCCATAACAGTCAAAGGTAARCAGAAAAATTATACAATCTTTAAGGAAGAAGATGTGCTGAAAGACGGTAGAATTTTGACAGTGAAGATTTAAAGAATTATAGGTGGATGAGACCTATAAAGGCCACGATCCTATATTATTATTTTTATCGAATAATCATAAAAATTGCTATGCCTCCTCTATCACCTTCTAGAGGATCCATAATTACAAAGGGGAAGATTTTACGATATCATTCAGTAGTAAACAAGAGATATTGATGAAGCAGATAAGGCCAAGTTAGAGGCAACGAATACAAAGTATACGAATACCTGATGATGGTTTTTATCAAAAGAGTACTAGAGGTCAACTTCTTTTGAGATAGAATAGACTAATGTAGGACCAAATTCGAGGAATTAAGGATCATGTTGAGTTTTAAAATCTCTTCCACTTTTTAGATCTTTTTAGTAATTTACAAATTTTTTTATTCTATTAATTAGACTTTAGTTGTAATTCTTATCATATTAGGAGATTTGTTTCTATTTTATTATTTAGACTTTATGGTAAGTCTTATAGGACTAGGTTCTGTATTTTTAAGGGATCTTTGTGCTTGTATTTTGAATTCAATCAATTATTATCAATAAAATTTGAAATTTCTTCTTAGTTTTCTTTAGTGGATTCTTTTGATTTCAAGAATGGGATATTTTCTRTTTTTTATTATTATTACCTGAATAAACATTGTTTTGTAATAATTCTCTCCCTGTTATAAATTAAGAAGGAAAAGGAGAAGAAGAAAGTTGAAGAGAGGTGAGGAGAGAATGATAGACTGAATATCAATAACCTTGATGTGAACCAAAGCCCTCTATTTATAGAGGTTAAACCCTTGGGCTTTTAAGATTTCAAGGATAGAGAAGTCATTAACTAATAATTATTTGCAAAACTCCCCCTTGAATGACTAATCTATACAATAATTTCCTCATAAAAGCTTACTTAGAAAAATCCAATGGGGAAAAAATTGAACAAAACTAAGAAAAAGAAAAGGTACAATTGGTGTTGGATTTTTAATTTTTGCCTCATTAAAACCTTCTCAAGAAAACCCAATGGGACAAAATTTGAATGAAGAAAAAAGAGTACAGTTACTCCCCATCATATAAATTATCGTTGAATGTCTTTGGTTCGACATTCAAATCTCATGAATCAATTTTCTCCACACTATTACTTGACGGGATCTATTATACATCAATGTCGCCAATTTGAAGTTTATACATGTAGAAGAACTTTGGAGAAATATATCCACCCTTGTGTTTTCATAAAGAAAACATATATTCCATTCGCAATTGTTGCAATTTATGTTGATTTAAATCTAACTGAGATTCTTGAAGAGCTACAACTACATCCTCAAACCACTCAAAAATTATTGCTAATCTGCAGGACGATTGAGTTGGGCACGTAACATTCCTCAACCATACACATTTTTGACATGCATCGTAAACATGCAACACATGAAAGATTGTTTGGCAAAAGAATCTTCTAGTTCTTTAAAGTATGCCCTTTTGTGTTGTTAATTATTCGATTCATCATTTTTTTCCAAGATGTCTAAGTAGATCATGCTAAAATATAAAACTTTTTATGTCAACGARCTTCGGGTTCGTGACATTATTTGATTGAATTATTTTTATGTATGCATAATACATTCCAGATGGTAGTGCTGATAGCTTTTCTTTTATCTGCTTCCTTCCATATAAAAACAAGTTTATGAAAAGATACTCTTCCCCATTTTCTTCATTGTCTTAATATGGTATCCATTGTAGTGAATATCTTTAAAGCTAGGCAAATTTCTTCTAGATTTGCTGGAATAGAGTGCATCACTTATATAAAACTTTGAATCTTTTGGTAAAATGATATAAACTCTTTCGGAGTCTTCAGTTAACTTTGATGCACCTAATATTGTGTTAACATTATTTGCAACTAAAGCTAACTTGAAAAAAATACTTTTTGCATTGAAGAATGGTATGTGCAGTAGCACTATCAATAAGACAAATATCTTGATCCATTTACAAATATAAATTAAAATAATTTTCTGAAAAAATTTATAGAAATATAAAAACTTAAAGGAAGTCCATCAAAAACTTAAAAGGTACATGAATACGTAAACATAGTCTATCTAGGGAAATACATAAGAAGTAAAACCTAGTCTTTGTCTTCTAATATGCCGCACTAATTAAATGGTCATTGTTCACCTTTGGATCA
>MEJB01000404.1:2383-14475 GCA_001752375.1 Rhazya stricta
ACAATTGACACGTCAACTTAAAGGTGAACAAACCATTTAATACTTGATATTGAAACTTTATAACTTGTAGCAACTAAATTATGCCTGAAGTGAATTGGTGGGAAGAACATAGATAGGTTATACCCAGCTAAGGATTGAATTTAACGCTTAAAAACGTGATACTGACATAATGCAGAACTGAATATTGGATTTATAATTTATACAGGAATTCTGGGAGTAAGCACATAATCACCTAAGTTTGGGAAACGATTGAACTAATAGACCTTCTTTCTGTAATCAACAACTAGGTCATCTTCAAGGCCTTATGTTGAGAAACAGCTTAAGGAGTTCACATCACCGGTTCAAGTGAAACGCCATTCAACGCAAAGGACTCCAGGCTAAGTAATCCTCCAATCTCTTAAACATTATGAATGGATGTACTTGAAATCCTTAATTGCTATCAACTCTGTTGTGATGGGCATTATACTGTTGATGTGTGTAATTGTGTGGAATGTTAATGTGTCATATCGCGTATTACTTTTATGTTTTAATGATATGTTAATCATGTTTCATATTTTGTAACTGTTTGTCCAAAGAATATGTTATAATACGATTTTAATGCATTTCATGTCAATGAGCATGTAGTTTAGACATTCCTAACATCACTTCTGGCAAATGAGTCATTCCACAAATTATTTAGAAAGTGAATGTTTAGAAATGGATTTTAAAGAGAAAATGTAAATTTTCAGAAAGGAGTGTAAACCTAGCCATGAAAGATGTGAGTGGGAAATGGGGCATGGAGAACTGGCGCACTCGACCCTACGGGTAGGTAAGAATGGAATGTTYACCTCCTTGGCGGTGAAAGTATGGAAGGAAAACATTTTTTGAAAAAGAAATGTTAACTGCTTTGCGGTTCTACCAGTAGGAATAGAATTAGGTTCCAAAGAAATGTTCACCTCCTTGGCTCATTGCAAGTTTAGTGGCTAAGCATTACACTCAGTGAGCTCACAACTAAAATGAAATGGAATGTTTTACAAGATGTAAATTTTGAAGGAAAGATTTTGTAAAGAGATTTTAAAAAGGGAATGTTTTGAAGGTTTTCATTGAGAAAATGAGATTTTATAATCACATGACATGTAGAACATGTGTATGCATTCATGCATGAGGTTTACTTACTGGACTTTTTAGCTCATTCCATTTCTCTCATTTTGATCTCAGGTGAAGTGTGGCCAGATGGTATGAGGAGGTCGCTTGTGGGCAAACCAAGATACCCTGAAGTTAATGTAAATGAATGTTATGGATTAAGATGGTTGTATTAAATATTTATTATTTGGTTTAAATTTTTTTGAGCTTCCGCAAATTTGTGTCAATGAGTAAATGGTGACATTCCCGGGTTAGGATAAAGGTTCCTAATCTGGGGGTGTTACACTTGTCGCCTGGGCGTCTGGGCGTCTAGTTGCTGGGCTGGGCAGCTAGGCGTCTCGGCGCCTGGTCGCCTGGGCGCTTGACGAGAACGGAGGAGATAGAGTAGCTTCGGCACCGGTAGAGAAGAGGAGAGAGAGAGAGAGAGAGAGAGAGAGAGAGGTCATAAATATATATGTATACATGTATCGTTAGCTCCCGAGGTTTTATAAAGTGGGTAAAAGGGTTGCTTTTATTCTATATTTCTTTCAGAAGAAGGACAAGGGAAAAGGTAAAAGGGTTGTTTTTATTCTCTGGCACTCTCCTCTATCGAAGAGGTAAAGTCTAATTGCTTTTGCCATTTCTTTTTTTTTTTTTTAGTTCTATGTGATAATCTTTTGTTTATTATGGGATCAGCTTAATTGTTAAATGAGTCATGCCTTATTGCTCATGTAATTCTTTTAGGTCCCTCAGATTTCAAATTAAGAAAAAGAAAATGTCTTTGAATAATAGCTTATGGATTATGGATACAAGTTTCTGTTGGTTCCTATATTAACACATATCTCTACTTCATTGAGCCGCAACAGAAATGTAGAGTCTTTACCTCTGTTGTGAATGGTAAAAATGTTCAAAATGATTTCCGTTGAATGTCTTATTGCTTATGGTTTGAGCAACCTTCTATCATTTTATTCTAGGCTCTCTGAGTTTGTTAGTGAATTCTTGTTGACAAATTTGAAACTAGTATGTTTAATGGATTAATTAACAAGGAAGCTATTATTGTAGTCCTAAATTTATCTCTATGCCACTTACTTTTTTCTTTTTGTCTTCATTGAGTTCATGCATGTTCTTTAGGCCAGATATACTAGCTATAGGATATTACTTGGACTTTTTCCATTAGATTGTTTTCATGCTAATGATCAATGAAGAATATTTCATTCTCTRGCTAAAAGAACTAATGAAATTAAAATGAGTTGTTTATAAAGTATATTTAGCTAGAATCCTTAATCTATCTCTCTATAGAGTTGCAGGGTAATTACTTGAGTGGATTGATTCCTAGTGAAGTAGGAATCCTTTTTCACCTACAAAACTTGAAATTTGATCAGATATTTTTATTTCAATTGTTTCATATAGTTGACTGTTGAGGTATATTCTTCAGTTCTTTCTTACAGGATTACTTTCTCTCTTCGTATGTGTTTAGAATGTTTCCTAGTATGTGTAGGATATTGCATTGCCACTATTGAGTTGAAATTAGAAAATACTTTTAGGTTATTCTGGGGCTTTGAACCATCAAGGTTAGGAATATGTTAGTAGATRATAAGATAGGCTCAACAGGATTTACTTTGTACATAAGATGAGTTTTTCTCTGTTATCTTCTCTTGGGCTGGAGTGAGTGTTGGTTGTGGTTTATGGCTGTCATTTGCAATTTTTTTGCCTTGAGATTGGTTYAGTCTTGAAATGTAAACCAAATTAGGAGATAAGAAGAAGAAAGAAATAAGACTTCTTAAATCTTTGTTGACAATTTGTTGCCGAAAAAGTACTCTAAAAGGATCTGGGTAGACTCTGCAGGAATCTTATTCACAATAAGAATATTTTTGTGTATCTTATATATGTGTGTATATATAATATWTATTTATTCATGTATTGATGTATACAAACGAGACTTAAATAAGATAGGCATAAGTCTTGGTAAATCTTGATGTTGCTATTTATTAATAAAGGAGACATCAAACTCTGATTGATAGGCAGCCTAGTAGCTAAAAATGTTCATCTATTTATTCAATTTATTTCATATCCAACATTAAGAATCAATGATACAATTTGAGTTGCAATATATTTATGCTTATCAGAGTTTGATGATACAAAATACTTAAACCTATTCAATGTATGATGAGTTTTCTTTTTATCTCAAAAGCCAATCTGCCCATCCAACTGAAGCATATACAATAGTTGATATAGTAACAAGGACTATTTATATATATAAATAAAATAAAATGTTGAAAAAGAAATGAAAAGCAGAAAAAAAAAATCAATACACTATTTTACATATAGAACTACTTCAAAAACTTTCATTTCTCTTATTGATCCTAACTATTAATTTGAATCGTTTGATTGGGAGCAATGAACTAGGTAATGAGAAATTAATAGTTTGAATTATAATTCAAATTATTTGTAAAGTTAATTGAGTATTATTTCATTTCTTCTTTTTATTTTGTTCAATAAAGTTAATCCCTATCTTTTTAGTGGAAAACCAAATCCATATTGCTTGGTATCCTAAATCTGTTCTGAGACCTCCTCACCAGCTAAAGCCTTCTATAGGCACTGCTTGGAATATTAACTCAAATGTTTTCTTGAGTCCCGATATGCCTTTGCAAGTGCTCAATTCGATTAAGATAGGTATTGAGAGGCCTTGGTTTCAGTGCTGTGCCAGTGTGTCCAGGGAGGATCGATCAGTTGTGGAGAGTGTAAGGAGGGTTTGGAGGAAAGGGCTCAGGTGGTGGCTGCAATGACATTGAGATGTTGGGGAATGCCGAATCATAGTTACAGGAATTCTAATGCAAAATTGATGCTTGGTAGGATATTTCAATTATTTTTGTTGGGTTCCTCAGTATCAGTTTTCTTTTTCATCTTTTATTTATCAAAAAATTATATTTAGATGTTTCTAGTTGTTCACCCTTGGGAGTATTTTTACTCCAAAATTTGGCGGTAATGAAAGGGAGGGAAAGAATATACGTGATCGAGAAAGTCAGAGAGCAAGACTGCGTGCTATATTGCTGAAATCTTCGTTTACGCAACAAATTTCGTGTTAAAAAGACAAGAAATGTACTAAAAGTGTAGAATTTGATGTTTGGGGGAGAGAATCAAAGTCGAGTATGTCTTCCGATTCTTCTCCTGGATATGTTTACCTCAAAAGTTGAATTTTCATCTCCACCAATGAGGAAGCTCGAACGTTCTCCGATGAACAATGAACGATGAACGATCTAAAAATTCACTGCAAAAGTCGAACTTTAGGCATATTTGCTAGAGAGAGTTCTTGATCTTCAATTCTCCAAAATATCTCTAAGTCCTCTTTGAGAGCTTCAATTTCTTTAGAGCTTTTGTGCTCTTGATAGTGTTCATTTCTATCTTAATGTCTCGAGGGAGTGCCTTATTTATAGGCAAAGAGTTTGCATTCCTTTGAATAATTTTGAACGGGCTTCTTCTTGCCCAAGTAATCCATCTTATTGGACTTCTTATATTGGGTCAACCCAGTTATTTATTTGGGCAGCCTTAATGAATAAATTCAACCATGAGATAAATTTAATTGATTTGGGTTTATTACATTGGTCCATCCTCATAATATATTGACCAATTGCAGTAGATAGCCCAAMTTTAGTTAATCYAAAATAATGGGTTTCTTTGTAAATTTAATTAAATAATCAAAACTAAAATTATATAATAATCTTGATTAAATAAATCAATTTTAAATGTCTACAAATGCCCCCGCTTCAAGGCTTGTGATGAGTTTGTCTTATCAAGCTTGAAAGCAAGACTTGGAGTTCATAGGTTGGATCRAGAACTTGAATTACAATTCAAAATTGARTCTTCAATTGAATGTCTATTGTAATACCCAAGATTTCTTTTTATGGTTTTTGTTTGATATTATGAATTTGCGTGCCCACTAGGGTTGGATAATTTTCTATGTGGTTAATGTTTTAATTGTACATTAATAAGTGCGAAATTATCTTGTTTGTCCGATTAGGGCCCTTGATTGGTTAGAGGGTCAACTCGTTAGGCTTATTCGTTTTCGTTCGAAAATCTAGATTTTTATCGAAAGAAAAGCCCATAGAATTTAATTTAATGGATTGGGGTTAATTACGGATGGGAAGGCCCAAAGAATTTGGGGTACGGTCTAAGTTAAAAGAAAAAAAAAAAACCTAGAATCTTCTTCTTCTTCTTTTTCATTGTGCCGCCGTAGCCCAAACCCTAACCTAATCGCGCCGCATCAAACCATACCTGCCTCTTCTTCTTCTCTTCTTGCCGCCACCGTTGCCGTTTCTCCTCTGCCTACTCAACGCCGCTCATCGTAGCCTTTCCTTCTCTTTCTCTTCTCTCCCTCTTCTCTCCTCTTCTCCCACTGCCGACACTTGAAGTGGCCACCGTACCAGATTTCAAAGCCACTCGCGACACGAACGGACGCGACTCTACCAGAGTTTTCTCGGCTGCCTAGATTTGTCTTCCTCTGCTCTCGGTCCTTGCTAGCTGGCGCTCGGATCGATCAGGTCTGAAGGCGATGCTGGCGTGAAGCCCTCCAGATCCGTGCATCTTGCCGTCGCTCAGATGTCCTGCCGCGCAGTTAGCCTTTCTGTCTTACCTCCCACTGGTCGTCGCTCAGCCAAATCTGCATTCATCTTCTTCTTCTGCTTCTTTTATGCTCGATCAATCTGCTCGCTAGAAAAGCCGAGCGAACGATCCAGAGCTTCCTCGCGTGCCACCGATGTTGTTGCTGCAACGAGTTTTTGTTGCCTGTGTTGACAGGAACATGGACCTGCGAAAGCAATGGCCGTCTCCCTCACTGGTGCTAGCGATTGCGGCTGAGAGGTTGCTGCCGATGGTCGAGTAACTGCCGGTCAGCTGAGTTTTTAGCCAAGAACAAGGGACAGCAGCAAGGCCCAGGTGCCAGTGCAAGACCAGCGGGCACCCAGCTCCTAGGCGCTTGACGCCCAGACTCCCAAGACTGATGCACGTGCCGCTTAAGCGCATGCCCGAGAAACCAATACCACTCCTGAGACACTTTGACTTTGTGGACTTAAAAGGTGAAAACATTATTAATTAATATTGAAATTTATGACTTGTACATAATTATGCCCTGAAGTGAATTGGTGGGAAAACAYAGATTAGATTTATACCCGAGCTAAGGARTTGAATTGTAACCTTAAAAACGTGATACTTGATAATATGAGAACTGAATATGGATTTATAATTTATAAGGACATTCTTGAATTAAACACATAATATCTAAGTTGGGACGATCGAACTAAGTAGACTTTCTTTGTGTAATCAAAGCTAGGTCATTTCGAGGCCTTACGTTGAGAAYGGTTAAAGGAGTTCACTTCACGATTTAAGTAAGAACCCATTAACGTAAAGGACTCCGGGTAAGTAAACCTTCACATCTCATTAATGTTATGAATGAATACAGTCATGTTCAGGAAAATGTTAAAGTTTTTGGAAAAAAGTGTAAATCTAGCCAAGAAAGATGTGAGTGAAAAATGGGGGCTGGGGGACCAGCACACCCAATCCTACCCTCTTGGAGGGTAGGGAAGAATGTAGTGTTCACCTCCTTGGAGGTGAAAAGATGGAAGCAAAAGGAATATGATAGTAGCCGCTGTGCAGTTCTACCGGTAGGAATGTAATCAGGTTCCAAATAAGAATGGCCCACTGCAGAGCTTAATGGCCAGGCATTACACTTAGTGAGCTCACAAATGTAATGAAATAAAAGGTTTTAATAGTTATATATTTTGAAGGAAAGGTTTTTGTAAAGATATTTCAAAAAGGGAATGTTTAGAAAGTTTTCATTTAAAAGGAAAAATTTTRTAATTTTGGTTCGCCTGGCGAGTTACGGTTCTGCTTTGTCGGGTCAAGGGTGAAACCATCCATCCCGATAATATCCGCTATGAAGGCCCGTCGGATGATGAAGAAGGGTTGCAATGGCTACCTGGCTTCATTAGGCGAGATTCTTGAAACAGAGCTCTCGATCGAACAAATTCCGATTGTTCGAGAATTTTTGGATGTGTTCCTGGACGACTTTCAAGGTTCACCACCGGTAAGGGAGATTGACTTTRCCATTGATTTGGCACCTGGAACGGCACCAATCTCTAGGGCACCCTATCGAAGGAGCAATTACAGGACCTCATGGATAAGGGTTTCATCCGACCTAGTTTTTCGCAATGGGGTGCACCTATACTGTTCGTGAAGAAGAATGATGGATCGATGAGGTTATGCATAGATTATAGAGAATTGAATAAGGTGATGATAAGCAATAGATACTGGTTGCCAAGGATCGATGATCTGTTTGATCAACTCCAAGGGGCAGGATATTTTTCCAAGATTGACTTGAGATCTGGCTACCATCAGTTGATGGTTCAAAATAAGGATATTCCTAAGATCACATTTCGAACTCGGCATGGGCACTATGAATTTTTGGTGATGCCATTCGGGTTGACCAATGCACTTGCTACATTTATGGATTTGATGAATCGAATCTTTAAGGAATACTTGGACCAATTCATCATAGTCTTCATCGACGACATATTGGTATATTCTCGATCCAAGGAAAAGCATGAAGAGCATTTGAGGAAGGTACTCCAGGTACTTAGAGTCCAGAAACTCTTTAAGAAGTGGGATTTCTGGCTTRATAGTATACCATTTCTAGGACATATTGTGTCCAAGGAAGGCATTGCGGTAGACCCAAGTAAGATTGAGGAGGTCCGACGCTGGCCAGTACCTACCAATGTTGGTGAGGTCCGCAGCTTCCTTGGGTTAGCTAGTTACTGCCGGAGATTTGTGGAAGGATWTTCCAAAATTGCCTCTCCTATGATCCAGTTAACCAAGAAGAACACAAAATTTCTATGGAATGCGGATTGTGAGCACAGTTTTGGAGAGTTGAAGAGACGACTGACATCCGCTGCAGTCTTGACAATTCCATAAGGTTATGAAAGGTTTGTGATTTATAGTGATGCCTCAATGAAAGGTTTGGGTTGTGTCTTGATGTAATATGGTAAGGTGATTATTTATGCCTYAAGGAAATTGAAAGAGTATGAAAAAAACTATCCACCGCATGATCTRGAGTTGGCTGCCATTATTTTTGCATTGAAGATYTAGACGCATTATCTGTATGCAGTAAGGTGCGAGRTTTTCATCGACCATAGGAGTCTCAAATACTTCTTCACCCAAAAGGAGTTGAATATGAGGCAACGACGATAGTTGGAACTCGTAAGGGCTTATGATTGCGTGATAAACTGCCACCCGRGTAATGCCAATGTGGTGGCTGATGCGCTTAGCAGGATGAATCATGGAGCTGTGGCCACTTTACGAGTCTATCAGAAACCATTGACGGAAGAGATTTGGAAGCTCGACCTAGAAATGGTTTGGCAAGACTTATCAGGATGCTTTGCAAATGTGACTCTTACTCCCACTTTCCTTGAGAGGATAAGGGATGTGCATATGGATGATCCCCTAGTGTTGAAATGGTGAACAGAAGTTGCAGAACGGAAAACATTCGGGCTTTGTAATCACGGTTGATGGAGCCCTGCAGTATGGCGATAGACTTGTGGTTCCGAACGATAAGGGTTTGAAGGAGGAGATCTTGAGAGAAGCTCATAATACGCCCTACTCGTTTCACCCAAGAAGTACGAAAATGTATCGAGATTTGAGGAAGCATTTCTAGTGGGTTAGCATGAGCCGTGATGTAGCGGAGTTTGTTCCGCGTTGTCTTAGCTGCCAACAGGTAAAGGCAGAACATTAATGACCCTCTGGTCTTCTACAACCTCTTATGATTCTAGAATGAAAATGGGAGCGCATTGGTATGGATTTCATTGTTGGGTTGCCTAGGATGGAAAAATATGGAGAAATATGCAGAGTTGTATGTGGCTGAGATCRTCAGGATGCACGGCGTCCCACTGTCCATTGTGTCTGATCGTGACCCAAGGTATACTTCTGCATTTTGGAAGAGCCTGCATAAGGCTATGGGTACATGATTAAATTTTAGCACCGCTTTTCACCCACAAATAGACGGACAGATCGAGAGGACAAATCAAATCATGGAAGATATGCTGAGAGCTTGTGTAATTGACTTCCGAGGAACTTGGGATGCATTCCTTCCGTTAGTGAGATTTTCGTACAACAATAGCCATCAGGCTACTATCGGTATGGCTCCTTATAAAGCACTTTACGGAAGGAAGTGTAGGTCACTAGTTCATTAGGATAAAGTCGGTGAGAGGAAGTTGTTGGGTCCCAAGATAGTGCAACATACCGCAGAGGCAATTGAAAAGATTCATCAACGGATGAGAACTGCTCAAAGTAGACAAAAACGTTATGTGGATAGGAGGAAGAAGCAGTTGGAATTCGATATTGGGGACAAAGTCTTCCTAAAAGTGGCACCTATGAAGGGAATTATGAGATTTAGGAAAAAAGGGAAGTTGAGCCCTCGATTCGTTGGACCTTTTGAGATCTTCGAAAGGGTGGGTGACTTAGCCTATCGGGTTGCCTTGCCACCGACCCTATCAAGTGTACACAATGTGTTTCATGTTCCGATGCTAAGGAAATATGTTTCGGATCCTCCCACATTCTCAGTTATGAAGTGTTGGATATTCGTGAGAACCTGTCTTACGAAGAGATGCCTGTGGAAATATTGGAAAGGGAGGCAAACGTATTGAGGAGGAAGGCAATACCGTTAGTGAAAGTTCTTTGGAGAAATCATGCAGTTGAGGAGGCTACTTGGGAGCGAGAAGAGGAAATACGCCACACTTGTTCAATGAGTCCTAAATTTTGAAGACGAAATTTATTTTATGGGGTAGGATATTGTAATACCCGAATTTTTTCGTTTATTAATTTTTGTTTGATCGTGTGAAATTTTGTGCCAACTAGGGTTGGAAATTTTATATGTTGTTTATATTTTGAAATCACACGTTTAACAAGTACGGAAATATTGTCTGTATTGAATAAGAGTCATTGGTTGGTTAAAGGCTCGACTCGTGAACCTATTTATTTCTTAGTCGAAAGTTTGGCTTTTATCAAAAGGAAGCTTGTTATATTTAATTTAAGGATTTTAGGTTAAATATAGATGGGAAGGCCTGAAGGGTTTAGGTTACGGCCCAAAATATAAAAAGAAAAAAACGAAAACACACAAAACAACCCTTAGTCTTCTTCTTCCTCCCCATTATGCCGCAGCCGCCCACTCCTAGGAAACCCTAACCCACCCTACCCGCCGCTACCGTTTCTCCCCTACTTGCTCGACACCGCTCGTCGTGGCCTTTCCTTTCTGCTTCTCCTCTCTCCCTCTTCTCTTCCCTTCTCCCACTGCCGACACTCAAAGTGGCCACTGCTCGTCGTTGCTTGAGATCAGCAGGCCGCTCGTCGCACAGGAGTTCCCTGCCAGATCCTTCCCTTCCAAGCTAGTGCTTGAAGGACGTYGCTCGCAGCACGCATTGCCAGTGCTTGTTTCTCGGAGCCGTGACAAGATTTGCTCGCGTCAGATCTGTAGTTGCTCAGAGAAGCGATGCAATGGGACCCAAACAGCCAAGCCTCCTCACTATTGCGCGTCATCCATCCTCATCTACTGCTCACGGCAGCTTCTGGTTACACTGCGGTAGGTTGCTGCACGCCAAAGGCACGCGATCTGCATCTACCGGAGCCCATAGTTGCTCGGGATGAAGCGCTGCGTCCAGATCTATCATCTTCGTCTTCTCTGCTCGATCGGAGTTTGCCATAGCCGCTCTGGACGAAGCGGTTCGCCACCAGAATCTGCCATCTCTTCTGTAACACCTCTAGATTAAGAAACTTTATGCGAACTTGGGAATATCACCATTTATTCACTGACACGGATTTACGGAAATCCAAAAGAATTTAAACCAAATAAGAAATACTTAATAATAAACAAAAACGATTCTAGTCAACAACCATCTTAAATCCATAACATTCATTTACATTAACTTCAGGGTATCATGGTTTGCCCACAAGCAACCTCCTCGCACCATCTGGCTACACATCATTTGAAATGCAAACGAGAGAAATGGAATGAGCTATAAAGCCCAGTAAGTAAACTTCATGCATAAATGCATAAACATATCCTCCATGTCATGAATTATAAAATCTCATTTTCTCAATGAAAACCTTCAAAACATTCCCTTTTCGAAATCTCTTTACGAAACCTTTCAAAATATATAAAATGTAAAACATTCCATTTCATTTCATTTATGAGCTCACTGAGTGTAACGCCTAGCCATTAGGCTTGCAGTGGGCCATTCTTATTTGGAACCCGATTACATTCCTACCAGTAGTACTGCARAGCGATTAACATCGYATTTCTTTTCCTTCCATTCTTTTCACCTCCAAAGAGGTAAACATTCCATTTTTCCCTACCCTCCAAGAGGGTAAGGTCGGGTGCGACTGTCACACCCCCAGATTAGGAACCTTTATCCTAATCCGGGAATGTCACCATTTACTCACTAACACGAATTTGTGGAAGCTCAAACGAATTTAAACCAAATAATAATACTTAATACAACCATCTTAATCCATAATATCCATTTACATTAACTTCAGGGTATCTTGGTTTGCCCACAAGCGACCTCCTCGCACCATCTGGCTACACTTCACATGAAATGTAAAATGAGAGAAATGGAATGAGCTATAAAGCCTAGAAAGTAAACCTCATACATGAATGCATAAACATGTCCTCCATGTCATTAATTATAAAATCTCATTTTCTCACTGAAAACCTTCAAAACATTCCCTTTTCGAAATCTGTTTACAAAACCTTTTCTTCAAAATTTACTTATAGTAAAACATTTCCTTCCATTTCATTCATGAGCTCATTGAGTATAATGCCTAGCCATTAGGCTGCAGTGGGCCATTTGTTCTTTGGAACCCGATTACATTCTCTTTCATCTCTTCACCTCCCCGAGATGAATCATTACGTCCCTCCTAGAGGGTCGGCTCGGGTGCGCTGGTCCCCC